>RCUC01134138.1:0-30833 GCA_003697995.1 Taxidea taxus jeffersonii
GCTCCGGTCATGATCCCAGGGTCCTGGGATTGAGTTCTGCACTGGGCTCTCTGCTCAGCAGGGAGCCTGCTTCTCCCCTCCCCTCTCTGCCTGCCTCTCTGCCTACTTGTGTGATCTCTGTCAAATAAATAAAATCTTAAAAAAAAAAAAATCTAATAATTGAGAACTGCCAGACTTTACTAAAGTGGCTGGATTTTACATTTTGACCAGCAGTGTTTGAGGGCTTGTTTGTGCACATCCTCAACCACCATTATTATTATTATTTTAAAATTTTATTTATTTATTTTAGAGAGCTAGAGCATGAGAAGGAGCAGAGGGAGAGTGACAAGCTGACTCCTTCCTGAGTGCAGAGCCCAACATGGGGCTTGATCCCCCAGCCCTGAGATCATGATCTGAGCTGGAATCAAGAGTCAGACTGAGCCACCCAAGCACCCCTCAGCCACCATTATTACTGTTATTTTGTTTTAGTAGCCTTTTTAGTGGATGTGAAGGTGGTATCTTTTTTTTCTTTAATTTTTAAAGAATTTATTTATTTATTTGACAGAGATCACAGATAGGCAGGGAGGCAGGTAGAGAGAGAGAGGAGGAAGCAGGCTCCCTGTCGAGCAGAGAGCCGGATGTGGGACTCGATCCCAGGACCCTGAGATCATGACCTGAACAGAAGGCAGAGGCTTAACCCACTGAGCCACCCAGGCTACCCCGTGAAGGTGGTATCTTATTGTGATTTTGATTTGCGTTTCCTGATGGCTAGTGATGTTGAAGGTGTTACCATGTGCTTATTGGGCGTTTGTATATTGTTTTTGGTGGAATATCCATTGAGATACTTGGTCCATTTTAAAGTTAGGTTGTTTGCCTTCTAATTATTGAGTTGTGCTATTTCTTCATATATTCTAAACACCGGTCCATTATTAAGTTTTGCAAAAATTTTCTTCTGTGGGTTTTCACTTTCTTTGTCCTTTGGAGTGAAAAGGTTTTAAATTTTGTTGTTTGTGCTTTAGGTGCTCTGTCAACCATTGCCTAATCCAGTGTCACTTAGTTAGGTCTTTGATCCATTTTGAGGTAATTTTTTTGTATGGTATGAAGTAGGGTTCCACTTTCATTCTTTTGCATGTGGATATCCAGTTGTTACAGCACCCATTTCTTACAATGACAGATTTTTGTGAATTTTTATCTATACTTTCTAGATCTTTTTTTGCACTTGAAGAGATTGAGTTTTACTGACTACTCCCACCCCATTGTCCAGAAAGGAATAAATTTACTAACTATTGAAAAGATGCTGTGAATAAAGCACTGTGTTCTGTTTTAGGAGCCATATTTTTAGAAGGACACAAACTGGAGCAGGTTTTTGTAATTGTTATGTCACAAATTTTTTTAAAATGGAAAATAGAACACTTGGGGGTGAGAGACTAGGAGAAACACCTTCCAGTAGCTAAAGATTTTCATTTAAAGTAGAGTCAAAGTGGTTTGGTATATAGCTCCAGAAGCTCTGAGTACGCATTCAGGTAAACACATTTGAATCCTAGAGGTGAACTTTGAAACATTTAGAGCTGTCTAATAATTTAGCAAAATAGCACCCTTAGAAGCACTCAACATCAGAGGGGCTCAAGCAGAGGTTGAATGATGGGTCATTTTCTCATTAAAATTACAGAATGGATTTCTGTGTAGGACGAAGTTTGTTGAAGGTTTTCTATTTTTCTGTTATAGTTTGCTTTCACAGTTGTGAAGGGTTTTCTCTTCAGGGTTCATCCTTTTCCAGACTTCTGTCAAGTAAGAGAATGAGGGCGAGTGAAAATAAATTATTGTCTAGAAGGATTAAACGATTAAATGATACTCCACTTGTTGGTTAGCTAACATTATCATGGATTATCCTGAAAATCAGTCTTAATGCATGAGCAGGGTGTATTTTTGTGTATCTGTGTGTGCGCACACATCTCCAGCTCTGTTGGGAAACATAATAAACAGTGGGGATGAGGCACTGTAGCAAGAGTATTAGTCTAACACTAAATTTAGGTCTGGTTGTGATTTGTAGATTGTGGAATGAAGAAAGCTTGCATAAATGCAGGACAGTGTAAATTGTGATAGTATAAATGGGATTTCATTTTTTTTTCCCAGAAAGATCTATAAGTTACCCTTCCTGATTCAAGGAGTTACGTTCTTTGTAAATAAATGATCTCTTAGAAGAGTACATATTGTTAAAAGGAGAAAGTGTGGGGCACCTGGGTGGCTCAGTGGGTTAAAGCCTCTGCCTTCAGCTCGGGTCATGGTCCCAGGGTCCTGGGATCGAGCCCTACATTGGGCTCTCTGCTCATTGGGGAGCCTGCTTCCTCCTCCTCTCTCTCTCTCTGCCTGCCTCTCTGCCTACTTGTGATCTCTGTCAAATTAAAAAAAAAAAAAAGGAAAGTGTGCTAGTGTGTATTTATAATTTTATGATAAGTGTATTTAAAGCATATGTCTTAAGGTTTGGAAGAAACCTGATCATTATATAAGCCGATTGAGGCAAAATAATTTAAATACCTGGCCTTTAGGCAGAATAATTTGAGGACCTTTTAGTGATAAGATTCACATTATAAGCTCAAAATAGAATTGGGAATGTGAAAAAATTAGATGTCTTTATTTCTTTGAAGTGAGATTTTGGAATGAGCTTTAGAGTTGAACTTAGTGTGTTCCATGTTTTAAACGTTTATCTTGTTTGCCCAACTTTGGAGGTTTTACCTTTCTTTTTTCTTTTTAAGTAGGCTCTATGAGCAACATGGAGCTTGGACTCACAACCCTAAGATCAAGAGTCACATGCTCTACTGCCTGAGCCAGCCAAGCACCCTGTTATTTTAAAGATTATTCCAAAATCTCACTTTGGGTGTACCCTGGAATCTTGGTTGAGAATGCTTGGCTTCAAACAAAAGCTTTTTTTCTTACTGTGTTGTTGGTACAGGTATGCCTTAATGAGCAATTCGTACAAATCTATTAAAATGAAGTTGTCTTCTATAATTGTGGCTTTTTAAGATTCTAATTTGAAATGTATGTTAATTTGTGTATTCTTTTATGTTTAAGAATGTGAAAATACTGTTTTTAGTATATATGAATTTCCCCCTGAAGTGACTACACATTAAAAAAAAAAAATCAAAGCATACTATCCAGATTTCCTTTGCCTTTGCCTGTTTTTGAATGTACCACCTGAAGACTGCTGATGTTTATAAGGTCTCTTTCTACCTTCCCTGTTGGTAAACTTGGAGTATTTTAGGTTCTAATCTTTTAGGTAAGAGATCTTGTCTTCTTCAAGTGCACAAGAGTTCAATTAGTATGTATAGAGCCAAATTTGACACTTGTGTTAGAGGCAGATGTCATCACAATATTAAGGACTTTGGGTCAGTACTTGGTGATTTTCAGGGGATGTGCTGAACTTTTTGATGCTGTTCTTTCTGTTCTGTCATCTCGCCTCTTCTGTTAACCCAACCTGGAGTAACATTCTTTTCATGCATTTTTAGATGCTTTGACACAGTCTTACAGTGTCCATCACATTGGTCTTGCATATCAGTTCTGTGTCTTTATATGTCTTATTTTAGATGATGAGGAGGAAATATTTGAAATGTACCCTGTAGCACCTAATAAAACATACTTCACTTAGTAGGCATGGCATTATGGAGTAAATACATTTGACAGTTGTACCCAGAAACAGAATTTTGGTGAATTTGTCAACACAGATGTATTGTAATTTAAGTATATCTTCTATTAATAGGATAAAACTTAGCATATTAATACTGCTTTCGTTTTCAACATACTTCACAATTTTGACTTTACAGAGATTAATTGGAATGTTGGGATTACCTCATTTCTTCATCTGGAGGATTGGGGCTGAGGTGGTTTTTGTAATTCCTTTAATCCCTGTCTCTTTCTAGGTTTCTGGTAAGCTATGACTCTGTATTACTTGCAACTTCCATAGATTTTGCTTGTTTACTTACAAAAAAGTCCTGTAAAATTTGAAGGTGAATCTGATGTGACGGCAGCTTTATAAAAAACAGGCTTGCCTTCCTTATGTCTTGTAAGGGGTTGTAGGAATTTAGGGATTTCGTTCATTTCCTCTATGCCAAGTGTCAAAGAGAGAGAGACTTGAATTCAGAGCTAGTGAAGAAAGATGGTGCCTAATCCTCTTAGGTCACCAAATTTATGTTAATCACCAGATAAGACCCTTTCCCTCAGGGAGTTAAGAGTTTAAAGAGAAAGTTAAAGCACAGTAGCCTGCAATCTACAGGAATTTAGTCTGGTTGAAAAAACGAGCACATTGTTTGGAAGTAAAGAACAATGGTTGAAAGAAGAAAGATGTGTAAAGTCAAATAGGGACGTTTTTTCTGGGAGGGACGAAAGACTGACATAGGAAGATTTCTCAGCAAAGGGTTTATTTTATCAGCTCATGGTCAATTGTCAGTCTTTTTCATCTGTCTCAAGAGTCACAAACTAAGGTATGGTTTTGGTAAATAGAGTGTTTTGGAGCGTACCAAGCCCATTCATTGAATTACTGTTTCTAGAATGTCTTTGTGCTCCAATGGCAACATTGAGTAGAAGATACAGACTGGCCCCATAGCCTAAAATATTTACTTCTTGGCCCTTTACAGAAAATGTTTGCCAGTCCCTGATCTATATGCCTACCCATTCCTCTCTCAACAATATATATATATTTTTTACCTTTTCTGTAAATTTGAACTCTCATATACCTTTCACATAGATTTACCAATTTTTAATATTTTTGCATTTTGCTTTATATTAATCATCTCATCATTATTTTTATCATAATTATTTTAGTTGAGCCATTTAAGAATAAGTTGTACACATTATGATCATTTACCTCTAAATGTGTGTATCTCTTAAGAACAAGGATATTCTTGTATGTGACAGTGCAGTGATCAAATTCAGGGGAAATTTAACCACTGATAACTGTATCGATACAACATCTTATTTAATATATTCCATATTCAGAGTTTGCCAGTTGTCCTGTTGATCTTGTTAGTTGTTTTGCCCTAATCCAGGATCCTAGCCCAGATCACACATTAAATAATCTTTAATTTGGCGTAGTTCCTTAGCCTTTCTTTGTGTTTTATTATTTTGACATTGACAGCTTTTTTTTTTTTTAAGATTTTATTTATTTATTTGAGAGATGGAGATCACAAGTAGGCAGAGAGGCAGGCAGAGAGAGAGGGGGAAGCAGGCTCCCTGTGATCCCAGGACCTTGGCATCACAACCTGGGCCGAAGGCAGAGGCTTTAACCCACTGAGCCACCCAGGCTCCCCTACATTGACAATTTTAAAGAATGTTTTTCAGTTTGAATTTGTTTCCTCAGAAGCAGAATTAGATTGTGCTAACTGGTTTTAATGGAATGAAAAGTATGGAGTCACATAACAAGGAAAAAGCTATAGGTCAGAATTGAAATAATTTTGGGCCAAGTATCAAGAGTGAGGTCTGAATTCTAGTTATAGGAAAATAATTGCTTGTCTGTTATCTCCCATGTAGTTTCCATTGTGTGTGTTAAAAAAAACAAAAAGAATTACAGTATGCTGTATTTAAAGACTTTGGACTTGGACTTTGAAGGTGGTGACGTAGTTTTAAATTTTAGCTGTATTCTAATTGTATAAAGGTGAGCAAATTACTTAGCGTCTTGTGAGTCATTTGTAAAATATGGCTAATACATTTCAAGATGGAGAAGTAAATGAGATAATATATGCAAAGTAAAAGGATGCTGCATTGTGTGTTATTTAGTATAGTAAATTTAGAAAAGAGGAAATGAGTATGAGTTAGAACTGTCAAAAAAATTTTAGTGGAGAGGGTTGCACTTTATCTGTGATTTGAAAGATGGGTTGCCTTTGGATAAACCATGTAGGTATGAAGAATCCATTGGAAGTTCTGGAGTGTGAGGGGATATAGTCAGATTAGTGTTGGAAATAATGTTAAGAGTGGTGAGATTGGTAAAAACAAAAATTTTGGAGTTGGAGTTGGAAGGTCTGGATTATAAAAAAAGTCCAGCCTTTTCCATTGGCTAGTTATATGACATGGGGTACCTTGTTTCTTCTGTCTGGACTGTGTTTGGCATTTTACCAGCGATTTTCAGAGAGGAGAGACATCCCTGATAGGTTGGGAGTAGTAAGGGAAGGCTTTCAGCAGGGAGTTGAGATGGGTCTTGAAAAATGGGTAGGCTCTTGATAGGAGGAGAAGGAAAGGGAAAAATCATTAGATAAGTATACTAAATTAAAGAAGAACTAAGCCTATTGTATCGGAGGTTAAGGAGTGATGCGGTTGGAGAGTAAAGAGAAATTAAGGTTATCAACTCTGAGCTCTAGTAAGTAGGGTCTTTATAATTATGTGTGGCATTTAGAGTTGGAGTAGAAAAATGACCCTCTTAGTTATTTAAATAAAGGTTGGTGAGACACATATTGGAATATAACTAGATTCACTTGGTGCAAAAATTTTTGGGGTGGGAGGAGGGTGATGGTTTTTGCTTATTTTCTGTAGAGAGCCTAAGGGCTTTCTGTTGGAGAGGAAGTACCTCAAACTCACTTCTTCCAGAAATTTAATGTAAGAAATACTAAAACTTAGTGGAAAAAAAGGGCTGTTACAGGACTGTAATCAAATGACCTTGAAGAAAAATGGGTGAGGTTGAAGTATAGGCCAGTTAGGCCAGTTATTGGGCCTATGTTTCTGCCTGTTAGTTGATTCTGGAGCTTTTGTAGACCCAGTCACTCAAATATGGTAGTTGACCTTGAAGGAAGGTTGAAGTATAAATAAAACAATTTGCAAAATTGGTGGCCAGTTGTGTATCACCATGCGGTAAATGATCATTGTCTATTCAGAGTAAATTTCAACAGTCCTATCATGTGGCAGTAAAGAAAGACAGTAAATGAATAACTGTTCTCTGTATATCTCTCTGCCTCACGATTAATCTTCTTCTGTCAGTGATGCATATCTGTTTACCTATGTATAAATAAAATCCATGGAAGTCCTGATTATATATGAATCCAGCTATTCCTTGGAGAAATAAGCGGGGTGAGACCATATTTGAAACAGGTTCTGGGAATAAACTTAATTGGGAGAGTAGTTATATTCTTGATCCACAGAACTGCTTACTGCGTTTTTTTTTTTCCCTCCAAAACCTGGCAATCCAGGTTTTTCTGGGCTAATGCTTTCGAAGTCCTGTTCTTTTTTTTTTTAAAGATTTCATTTATTTATTCAACGCAGAGAGAGAGGAGGAAGCAGGCTCCCCACAGGACCCTGAGTGATATCACCACCTGAGCCACCCAGGCGCCCCTTGAAGTCCTGTTCTTAATGGTAAACATAAGTATTATAACAATATAAGTTTTATAACAGTTAAGAAATTGAGATAAGACGGTTCCCACTTATTTTAATGTGCTCATTTTGTTTTTTTGTCCTACCCATTAGATTAATAAACCTCAGGGGATTTCCTTACTTTTCTGTCCTTAGCATTTCAAATGATACCTGGCATATGGTAGGCACTCAATAAATAGTAATCATATTGAATGAAGAGATGATGGTATTTCAAAGCATAAAATGAAAATAAACCTATTAAGAGAATTTACAAATGAATTCCTTTAAAGTTTTTCTAAAGTTTTTATTCTTAAGCCCTTTCTCCTTCTTTTGTTGATGGGCTTTGTTTCAGTCAGTGAGAGAGTGAGTATGAGAAGCTACATTTTAATTTTGTCTAGGAGTCTTAGTCATGCCTTTGGACGACATTGCCAGGGGTGCCTGGGTGGCTCAGTTGGTTAAGGGTGTGCCTTTGGCTCAGGTCATGATCCTAGGGTCCTGGGATTGAGTCCCACATCAGGGTCTTTGCTCAATGGGGAGCCTGCTTCTCCCTTTGCCCCTCTCCCTGCTTGTGCGCATGCTTGCTCTTTCTCAAATAAATTCCTAAAATTAAAATACTAAAAATTAAAAAAAACTAAAGCTAGCAGTTTTTTAAAAAAAGATTTTATTTATTTATTTGACAGAGAGAGCACAAGTAGGCAGAGCAGCAGGCAGAGAGAGAGGGAGAAGCAGGCTCTCCACTGAGCAGGGAGCCTGATGTGGGGCTCGATCCCAGGACTCTGGGATCATGACCTGAGCCGAAGACAGCTGCTTAACCGACTGAGCCACCCAGGCGCCCCTAAAGCCAGTAATTTCAAAATTTATTTTATGCTAGTGGTTATTTAAAATTTAAATCTTAATGGGACGCCTGGGTGGCTCAGTTGGTTAAGCGGCTGCCTTCGGCTCAGGTCATGATCCCAGCGTCCTGGGATCGAGTCCCACATCGGGCTCCTTGCTCGGCAGGGAGCCTGCTTCTCCCTCTGCCTCTACCTGCCTCTCTGTCTGCCTGTGCTCGCGCTCTCTCTCTCTCTCTCTCTCTAACAAATAAATAAAATCTTAAAAAAAAAAAAAAGATTTAAAATTTAAATCTTAAATCCCATACTTTAAGAATTTCTACCTTAAAGTTATATTAAATTTTACTAACTTATCAAAGATAAATCCAGTGATGGCAATGTGCAAAAGGTAAAATTTGTTATCTGCGTAAAGGGAGTTTATTTCCTGGCCCTGGGTGACGTAGAAAATCAGAAATTTCAATACTTTTTTTTAATACCACAGAAGTAATGAATTCATATAATAAAATGAGAAAAAAATTGGGCTTCTTTACTAGTCCTACTCTCAGGAGACAGCAGTGCTTAAGATACCTGTGTTTTGGTTCTTTGATGGTTATCATTATACGTTTATGTCTTCATCTATTAGCTTTAGGCACAATTTATTATTTCTCTTCCACTTTAAAAATGAAGTGTCCTTGATAATGTTTTAGTGAAATGTGTGTTATTTAAGTAATGCCTGGTGAGAGAAAATTGTTTAGATTGGCATAAAATATGAGAGTGCAATAAGAGGTTCATTGGGCAGGAGAAATACTGGGAACTGTCAGGAAAAACATTCCTGTGTTTTCCTTTATTCACACACATAATACTTCTGACACTTCTGATCACCACATGTGTGGTAATAATTTTCCCACCAACCAGTTCTCCACAGCACCAGCTGGATGTTCTATAATTCAACTCAGTTCTGACACTGTCTGCATGGAGTTAGCCTCTGATCCCATAGGGTAAGGGCTCAGTCCCATAGGACTCTACTTCAGATGCCAGTCGCAAGTCCTAGGGTGTTGGCTTCTGAGTGACTGGCTGTGAGTTGGAGTTCCCATGACCCCCTCCTGGGTTTGATAATTTGTGAGAACTCGGGAACCACTTACATTTACCAATTCATAGTAAAATGGTATGATAAATGAATGAACATTCAGGTGGAAGGGATGCGTGGGGCAAGTTATGGGGGAAGAAGCACAGTACTCTCATGCTCTAGCTGCCAGTTCTACCCTCACAGTATCTCCATGTGTTCAGCAGTCCGGAAGCTCTCTAAAATCCATACTTTTGAGAGTTTTATGGAGGGTTCATCACAGAGCATGATCAGTCATGAACTCAGTCTTCAATCTTCCCCTTCCTGAAGGATGGCCGGTGGGGCTGACAGTTCCGAAGCTTTAAATCATGGCTTGGTCTTTTTGGTGATCAACCCTCATCCAAGTGTCCAGGATCCCACCAAGAGTTACCTCTTTATAACAAAAGGCACTCTTAAATTCTCCAGCAAATTCTAAGACATTTTGGAGTGTTGTGTCAGAAACCCAGGTCAAAGACCAAATTAGAACAAAGACATCCCTAGTGCTCTTACTAGGAAATTAAAAGCTTTAGAATCTCTTTGCCAAAAGTCTAGTATTTCTCTGTGTCCTCCTTGTAGACTTAACTTCAGTCTAGGTATACATCTCTGACTAGAGTTACACTTAAAGGAGATTTAGCCTCTGCCAACTCATTCTCTGCTTAGAGAATTCTTTGGGTGCTCAGAATTTGAAGCGATTCTAGAAGTTTATTTTTGCATGTATAGTATGGTTCTAACTACACTGTTCTTTTCCTCTTTATAGTGTAAAATTTGTGGTCCTTAAATAGGCTCTGAATGAGTGAATGTTGAAGAACTCTTGAGAGTAAAAAGATTGAATGGTTTGGAAAGAACAGGCCTTCTATGTTGGCCTGGAATGGAACCAGTTTCTTAGAATGTGGTGTCATGGTAGTCCTCACTTGAACGTTCTACGATAATGTCCTGAATTTCTGCCTGAGAACATGGATAAAATAACCCGGGGGGGGGCGCTAAAAATTTATATACTATATAGTAAGAAATGTGTAAGAGACCATTGGCCCTAGCCTTCTAGTTTTTGATTGCTTAGTACTTCGCACAGTATGAAAAATAGCAATTTGATGGGGTTAGAATGTTCAGTGGTCTTGGTTGATAATTCACCTTATGCTGAACCCATTCTATTCTTCAGTACTGGTTCTCTGCCCTTTGAATGAAATAACTAGTTTTGCTATATATTTCTCCCAATCAATAACATGGAAATTAAGTGGAATTTACTAAAGCTCCAAGTGGGACTTGCTGACTTCTTTCAGATTAGAAAATTAGTCAGTGTGCTATGGAATTTGAAGTTAGACTGACTCAAATTGTTAACATCTTTATTACTACACTAGAGAAAATACATACTAATAGGATTTATAGAGCACGTTAAATTATCCAGGGTAGCAAACATTAGGGAGAACTGAGAGCTTACATTGCCTATAAGGAATTTCCTGAAATGGGAAACTGCAAGTTATTTCCTATTACTTAAAAAAATTTTTTTTGATATTCTATATAGAAGGAAAATAATTTTAGGCTACACAAATATTCATTAATTTATGACATTCAAAACCAAAATAAAGGTACTATTTTTAAATACGGTGTAATTGAGGAAAAAGCGTAATGAAAGCCTTATTAAATTTACCCATCATTTGCTGTCAATGAAAGTATCCTTCCCAGGAATTCAGTGTTGCTGTTTAGGAAGTAGTTTTATAGCTTCTCAGCTACTTCTTGGAAGCCAGGGTACAGGAATAATAAACTGATATTTCTTTTAAAACATAGACTATTTGATTATCCAGTACCCATTATAGATGATTGGTTGTGGTGGTAATTTAAAAAATGAGTGTTAATTTTTTAGAGGCCAAAATCTTCACCCACTCCTGCTTTCATGTCCATCCAGTAATTATCTTTTTTTCTTATTTTTATATCTAGTATTTAATCAAGACTGGATATATCATACTGTTAGTAGCAGTCTGTTTAAAAACAAAGTCACATTTTTATTTTATGGAATAAACTGTTAATTAACATTCATGAAAACAAAGCATTCTAGACAAATTAAGTCTGTGGTTCTATTAAAGGGCAGCTCAGTGTGTCCCATAATACTCAAAATCTGGTAAAATGATGACTGCCATTAATTAAGTGCTTCTTATATTTCAGGTACAATTACATGCTTGATATGCATTATCTTCTTTAGTTCTCATAACAATATCCCTCTGAGTAGATAGTGTTAAAATCCTCATTTTACAGATGAGGAAACAGGTTAAGAAAGATTAAACAGCCTCTTGTCTGGTGCTTGTAAGGGGAGAAGTCAGTACTCTGGGATTTGGTTCTGTTCTAGTTCTATGTGTGGTTTCTTCCACCTTAATTCCTAGAATTTGGTAAATAATGGGTAAAGCTGTGGAATGGAAAGCAGTGTAAATATTTACTGAATAAGTGAATGCACTAATGTGATTGAGTAATTGTTAAAAACTAGACATTTGTGTATGACTCTTGGATTTTGATAAGTTTGGAAATGAATGTCCTGGCATAGGACTATTAAATGCATGTTGGAAAGAGTAGAAGATTTGGTATGATTAGAGGAGAGCAAGAGTATGAAATACTCAGGTTGTTGGAGAGGGGGGAAGCAAAAAGTAAAAGGAGGAGGTATGAGATAGGGATGTAATTTCACAGTAGCCACCAGTAAAATCTAGAAGATCTGAAAATGCAGAAGAACTTCATTATAGTAAATGTGTAAGGGGCATACATCTATATTCTTTCAGATGTTGTTTTCCCCAGTGTTAGAATGCCAGTAGAGCAAATTTATCTTTGTTGTCTTTCTTCCTAGGACCATAGGGTCAGAACCTGATAATGAAAGGCGTCCTCCCTGCTTACTGTAAGCTGTCTGATTTCTTAAAGTAGTCTGTCCAGTTTTTGTCTGTAGAACAATGAAGGAGAAATAGCAAACTTTAAGCTTTTCTCAGTGAACTTCAGCTGCTAATACTTCTTCCTCTTCATTCAGTTCTCCTTTGCCTTCCCACTTCTCCTCGGGCCTAAAGTAAATAGTGGGGTCAAAATCAAACTGTGTACCCTAAAAAAGCAAAACTTATGTCTTTTAAGAGTAACTGTTGATTTTAAATTTGAATGTGCATTGTAAACAGTCGTACAACATTAAAATGTTTCACCAAGATGTGATCATGTGTTTAGGTTATAAAATATTTTAGAGCTGAGTGCTTGTTAAATAATTGGTCATAGTTCTTATTCTTTACCTTTGGAACAAAAATTATTCTCCCAGTATCCTGAATTTCAGATACGGTTTGCGTCAGACTAACATTTGACTTCGTTCTTCTTGAAATTATTTTGTGAGGGAGTGAAAAACAATCGAACAATTTTATTGTCATTGATTTCTATAGTACTTTACAAATAAGGTCTTCATTTTAACCACTAGCCCTTTTGTGAGAGGGGTACATTTATATTACATATGTATGCTTTTTTCTAGGCATCTAGAGTTGTAAAGCTGAAGAAGGCATCTTTCAAGATCTGTACCTTCTAGTGAAGGGGAATGGATGTATAAAATGAATATCTGCAGTGGTGATAGAGCTTAGGTGGGATATAGGGGATCTAAAATTTAGCCAGATGATGTAGCATATCCAAAGTCATGAAGGCACGAAACTAAACATGTACTTGTGAAGTAACAGCCTAGAGATAGAAAGTAATGGTGTTTGATGATTGATTAGCTATAGCTGTTTCTAGGATGTAAGGGAGGAGAAAGGGCCATATTTCTAGTTTGAGTGGCTGGGAGGATGGAGCCATGCCCAGATGTAGAGAATATAGGAAGAGGAACCAGTTTGGGGTGGGAGATGCATTAAGTGTATGCATAGTAACTTTGAAATGCTTTGGAGATCTCTCTGAGGAAAATAATCTCCAGTTGGATTCAAGTAACTGAAGATCCTAGTTTAAACAAATCCAGAGGCAGGAAGTTGCAGGGCTTTTTTCTCCCTCTTGTTTTTAGTGTGAAGAATTCCATCAGGCCTTGGATGCCCTTACCTTGGTTGAAAAATGGCTACTGCTTCAGGAGGCATCAGGTTTAAATGGGAAGAAGTGCTGCATCCATTACCTGTTCTCAGGAAAATAAAAGCTTCCCTTGCTGCCTCCTGTGCTGGGATGGCTGGGAGCCCCTGTCCCCACCCCTGTTTCTGTTTAGATCTTTTTTTTTTTTTTTAATTTAATTTTTTTCAGTGTTCCAAAATTGGTTGTTTATGTACCACACCCAGTGCTCCATGCAATACTGCCCTCTAGACTGTTTCACATGGCTACCTCCAGCCACAAGAAAGGCTAAGAAGGTGTTGATGTGGATATGTTGTTGCTTTGAACAAAATTGTCATTATGTTAGTGGAGAAGCTGAAGGCCCCTAAATAGTTGTTATGTAAATAAATAGCTAATTAAGCAGTGGCCCAGCAAAGAGACCCACTATTGCCTCTTTCACTTCAAAATTTAAAAGACAACTGAATTTTCAGATAATCAAGTGCTGTTACATTATAAATTTTGGGATACATGCCTATTAAAAATAACTTGAGCTTTAGATTTCATCAAAGCTGTAGGGGAAGGAGATTGAAGACTATGGGTGGTGGGATTCAAGGAGCCAATAGGCATTGTAGAGAGATTTAGGAAAAAGAATTGACCAAATTTAATGATTGATACTGCTGACAAAGGAGATCGAGGGAAGAGTCTAGGATGACTTTTCAGGCTTTTGATTTGGGTGATGAAGATTAATCCAGAAGCAACACAGTATTTGCTGCAGAAATGGCTTTGGTGCTTTTATATCTTCCAAGACTTTTTGGTAAACTTCCAAAGTAAGGGTGTTATGCATTTTAAAATTCCATGCTTTCTTATGTGTAGTGTTAGATAATTTAAATGAATTTAACCAAACTCACATCAGATGAAGTTACTGATTTCTGTATATATCTGCTTTAAAAAAAAAAAATTTATTTATTTGACAGAGAGAGATACAGGGAGAGAGGGAACACAAGCAGGGGGGATGGGAGAAGGAGTAGCAGACTCCCCACAGAGTAGGGAGCCAGATTGTTGGGCTGGATTTCAGGATCCTGGGACCATGACCTGAGCAGGTGGCAGACACTTAATGACTGAGCCACCCAGGCGCCCCTGTATGTATCTGTTTTTAAACAGTTAAATCCTCGTGGTATTTCAAGAATCTAGTTAGTTGTATATAATACTCTTAAGTCCAGAGTATTTGGGAGCTGGGTAGGGATAGGTGACAAAGCTTATTATTTTTTGGTTGGCAGACTTAAGCTGTCTTCTGGTGGGTGCCTATGATCCTTGCTGTACTGATTTTACCCTACCAGTGGCACTAAGAGAATATGGAGCTAGATCTCTTTCTCCTAATAAAATGATAGCTTTCATGAAAAAAATCTTCGTCATGTTGGAATAAAGGAAACTTTCGGGAAGCAAAAGCTTTGAAAAGAGACTCAGGAGGCTTAGAGGAGAGTGGTTAAGAATTTAACCTGGCATCTGATGTCTGCTTACTTGACTATCAATTGCTGATCCTGGTTTAGGAACTGCATTGAGCCTTAGTTAACTAGTTTTTAAAACAGACACAATACAGCTTGTTATAAGACATAAATGATATTAAGTATGCAGGCAGTACAGAGTTTCATATTTTGTTATTTTTGGGAAGAATATTTAACCTCTGGCCCTCAATTTCCTTTTGAACTCAACTGCTTTTCTTTAGCTTTGTTTAGCCTTAATATCATCAAATGAGATTTTCTGTGCTATTTGTAAATTTTTTTGTAGTATGTTAGTTTGGTTTTATGTCTGTGTTGCCATATTTCTCAGTTCAGTCAAACCCAGTCATTACTTACAGGAGGTGAATCAGTCTCATAGAAACTAAGTTACAGGCCCAAGACCACTGACAGCCAAGTGTGTTGTGAGGAAAGGGTTCACCATACGTTTTCTTCTTCTGTGGATAAATAACTGTGGTTCAGTTTTTAGCGGCGTTTCACTTAAAAGTGGAATGTCCAGAAGTATTACTGGCCAACACGGGGGTATGGCAGCGTGGCTGCTGACTGGTGAGCTGCATCTGGACTGGGAGTACCTGTGTGGAGGGAAGGTGTGGCACATTCTTACAGTGGAGCATGTCCTATGATGGGCTGGGTCCCTAGGAAGTTAGGCCTGTGAAACTCAAAATGATATTGGTTCCCTCTGTGGAGCTTGGAGATTTTAAGCAGAGGTAGCTTCCACATGCTTTGTGAGTCCTTGCCCCTTCCTACCTGAGTAGGAAAGTGGGGGTAGGAGGAAGAGGTGCAGAGACAGTAGCTCCTGGATTTCACATTCTGCCTGCACGCCTGGTCTCATGCTACCGGATAGTCTTTTCCTGTCCTATATCCTTGCATTTCTGAGTAAATTCAGTGGCCTTAGGTTTCATGAGTTCGTCTAATCCAGTCTAAGTCGTCAGAGTTCTTTTTATCATCAGCCCTAATTTGAGATCAAGAGGCCAGTGAACAGTCAAACACAACAGGTTTTCATCCTCTTTGTGGGAAAGATATTTTCCTCATAGTGTTCGTTTGTTCTTTTCTTCTTTCTTTCGTTCAAGATTTTATTTTTATTTGGGAGAGAGAACATGAGTAGGGGGGAGGGGGAAGAGCAGAAGGAGAGGGAG
The DNA here is from genome assembly GCA_003697995.1 of Taxidea taxus jeffersonii. Lineage (NCBI taxonomy): Eukaryota > Metazoa > Chordata > Mammalia > Carnivora > Mustelidae > Taxidea > Taxidea taxus. The sequence continues at coordinate 15,869 of RCUC01134138.1, forward strand.
AAGCAGGCTCCCACTGAGCAGGGAGCCTGATGCGGGTCTTAATCCCAATACCCTGAGATTATGACCTGACCTGAAGGCAGTCGCTCAACCCACAGAGCCACCCAGGTGGTCTTCCTCATAGTATCCTTGAAACAGTTTTTGGCTGTTTCTTCTTAAGAAGAAGAGGTTAAGATTTTGTTGCCCTTCTCCTATCTTCACAGATAGTCACCACCCACTTCTCATTTAATGCTTGTTGGAATCCAGAATTATGTCTTAGGTGTGATAATAGGCACAGGTAGGCACAGTTATAGAGATAATCTTTTTCTAGGAATTTATAGTGAATACAATACACAAGGTATTGAAACAAATTCAGTTAACCTTTATGGTCTAGCTTTGTGCATTTTCAAACAGGGTTGGGGGGAGACCAGTGGTTCTTAAACATTTGAGGAAGTCTTGGTCTGTATCCACATTTGTGTTTTGTTACTTGTACTTAATTGGCATTTTAAGGTAGTGATGGCAGATAAATACAGATAGTACCAGGCACAATGTAAACATTTGCTGGATATTTAAAAATTGAGCCTGTGTGTAAACTGCAGTAGAGCTTAAGTGACCAGACTTTCATTTCAGTGGTATTTTTTTTCTGTATGTTTTTGTTTTTGTATCCTGTGTCTTGAAAAAGTTCAAAGCTTTTTGATGTTAACTGGGCAAGAATGCTTGTATGAAAAATAATTGGGCTAAACAGTTATAAAAGTTTTTTTTGTGTGTGTGTGTTTTTAAGATACTATTTTTTTTTATTTGTCAGAGAGAGAGCTAGCGTGTGTGTGTGTGCACACAAGCTGGGAGAGAGGCAGGCTCCCCACTGAGCAGGGAGCCCAGATGTGGGACTCGATCCTAAGACTTTGAGATCATGATCTGAGCCAAAACAAAGGTAGACACTTAACCAACTGAACCACCTAGGTGTCCCTACAAAAGTTTTTAAAATTTAGTGTATCTTCTTTCTCATTTGATAACATTTATGATGACCTCCATATTATTATAGTGCTAAAGATTTATTTTTAAATTTTTTATTTTTATTTAAAAATCTTTTTTTCAAGTAATCTCCATGCACAACATAGGGCTCAGATCCATGACCCCAAGATCAGGAGTCTCATGGTCTACTGACTGGGCTATAATGCTAAGTATTTAGATAGACCTGTTGCTTATAATGCCTGATATTTATCCTAGAATTACAGCTCTATTATATACAGGAGATCTAGGTAAGAATGGACAGTTCAGAGAAAAAATTAGAGTAATTGAAACGTAAATGACCTATTTGGAAAATATAGATGTTCCAGGTATGGCTTCCAACAAACATGAAAATGACAGTAAGATGACAACAGTAAGGTAAGGCACATCTTCATACATGACTGCCTGCCTGCAGAATGTAGAACATACAGTAGCTTCTTCAGTATCTCGCAGTTCTCACTTGATATGCACACTGGTTCTGAGCATCCTACTTACTCCTACAACCTGGGGGTACCACCTCCTCCTCACGAAAAAAACTCCTGAATCCCTCACTCTACTTGGACTTGTTCTTTTTTCATAGCTTGTCAACTTCTATGTAACACTTAATTCTAAATTATGCTGGAATTCAAATTCTGCCAGGGCAAAGATCATTATTTATTGATGTATTCTAGTAAGTTTTATTCCATTGTTAGTAAAGGGCTTACTTTAAAAAATTAATATTCTAGTAGAAAGGTTAATAAAACTTTTCTTCCTCTCTCATTTCCTCTTTCTTCCCACTATGGTTCTATGGTCTATAGCAGGATAACTGTGTCAGTAAAAGCAACAGCAGCAATGACAGTTGTGCCATCAAACTTGGCTGAGAGATAAAACATAGGCTTTAAGTTATGTTACTTTCTAATCTGATGAAGAATTTGGCTTTTTGGTTTGTTTTCTTGAGTAAAGCATTACTAATGGAGAGAGTTCATTTCTAGTATGTAGGTCCTTTGTTGATGGAATCTTTAGTTGCTTCGATATTAGAGAACTGGGAAAAGATAAGAAAATTGGCATTTTGTTTTAAATGCAGTTCTGTCTACAGGTAGTTTTATGAAGTTGATTTAAAAAATAATTACAAATATACAGTTTGTTTCTTTCCTGTATTTGTTAATTATATTGTTACAGGGTTGTTTAAAAAATGTAAAAAAATCTTTGCAAAGCATTGTAGTTCACATTACAGAAGTGATCTTGGTGTCCAGTTGTCATTAAAGTGTGTCAGAAAACTAAAATACAAGCTCATTTTCTCTTAATTTTTTTTTTAAGATTTTATTTATTTATTTGTCAGAGAGAGAGCGAGCGCGAGCACAGGCAAACAGAGTGGCAGGCAGAGGCAGAGGGAGAAGCAAGCTCCCTGGCGAGCAAGGAGCCGGATGCGGGACTCGATCCCAGGACGCTGGGATCATGACCTGAGCCGAAGGCAGCCGCTTAACCAACTGAGCCACCCAGGCGTCACTCATTTTCTCTTAATTTATAATATGCATAATAACTCCTCACCCACTCCTTGATGAACATCAGCTGGTTTTGGCAAAACTTAGGGCCAACGTGTTTTCCTGCTTCCATTTGCTCTAGTGAAGAGGGTTTATTTCCAGGGTTAGTCTGTTACTCTGACTTCATTGTTCTTTCTTTGTTGTTTGCTTTTTTTAATACTTCCCATTTTTATGATCTCATGGTAAGTCATATACAGTTTTTTTTTCCTTAGACCCTGAATTTTTTTCTTTTAATACTGTAGTATTCATAACCCTTTCATGTCCTTTTAAACTAAGCATTTATAATTAACTGCTACTTATTAGTATTAATTATGTATTGAAGACATCTTTAGGGACTTGATAGGGTTGGTGTGCTCTTATTTTTAAATCATAGTTGTCAGTTTTATAATAAACTGAACTCTGTTCATACTGGTCAGGCTACCAAATACACTGTCTCTGTATAGTTTTGTACAATGGCCTCATTTTACAGATGAGGCCACACTTATGGTTGTATGAATATGATGTGAAAGAACTGAACTTTTAAATAGAAAGAGTAGCTGTTCTTTCCATTCTACTTCTACTGTCCTTTAAATCACAGAGAACTACTCAAGTTTTAATACTTTAGTTGAACTTCATTGTTCTGTATGGTGTCACATAAGGTATTTGAATGCTTTAGAAAATTTCTTTCCCATAGAATGGTTATATGGTTTCCGTGGAGAATGCTTGAATAATTTGTTTTTTACTTTGTCAGTTTGATTTTTTTTTTTTAATATATCTCTAGCTCATTTAACCTAGTAGATTTATGCTTCATCCTGGATTGGTAGACTTTTTGGACAGTTCTGGGAATTATTTCCGTAGCCAACATAGTATATTGCTTGTTGCCCTTTGTGTGTGTGTGTGTGTGTGTGTGTGTGTGTGTAGTTTCACTGGAAAAAGTTTCACTGGAAAATGGGTAATACCCATTCCTTCATGTATCCTCTGTGGCTGCTTTTGCATTATAATAGCGGATTGAGTAGTTGTGACAGAGACCATGTGGCTTGCTAAACCAAAAATACTTAACTTACTGGCCATAGTTTGCCAGCCTCTAGACCATTACTGAGGAAGGGCTAAAAAGTTAGATTAAGAGTTGTAGTATTCATTTAGTTGCAGTCTGTACTTTATTTTAACTTGAGCAGTAGGCAGTGAGAGGAGAGTTGTGTTCTGTATTGAAATAAATAAATTGAAATTATTTAAGAAAAGTGGTCTTCTTTTTTTTTTTTTTTTTTTTCTCATGTCCTCTAGAGAGGAGTGTGTGTTTGTATGTCCTGAGTGGATCAGGCAGACAACATGGCTTGTATTTGTATTTGTTTAAATGTTTCATTTTAAATTTGGTGGAAACAGTTAAATGGAGACCAGTTTGGCAAACCAACATCAGATAACAGTTTGACATATTTTAGAATTATAAATACATCATTTGTCATATGTTTAGAGTAAATTACATTAAGAGAAAGGATAGCCAGCCCTGATTTTTTTAAGGATGGTATTCCTGATAGTTTTTTTTTTTTGATAGAAACATTGTACTTAAATGAGCTTGTGTTGATTTACTGAAGGCAAAACATTTATTGGTACTGTCTAGATTATAACAATCTTTGAAATACAAGCCCAAAGTAACCAGTTTCTACGTTTTTTCATGTGAAAATCTGTAAGGAAATACTCTTAGTAAAGACAAATAAGACTGACTTTTACATCCTTTAGTAGCAAATAGAAATAACATTTTAAAATTCTCAACCTAATATCTAGTTTAATATAATGTACATACATTTATTTTCTCTGTGCTCAAAAGACTTCAGAATGACTTTTTTTTTTTTTTTGAGAGAGAGAGAGAGAGAGAGAGAGAGAAAAGGGGGGGAGGGGCAGATGGAGAGGAGAGAGAATCTCCAGTAGGCTCCAAGCCCAACAGGAGCCCACTTGGAGCTCTATCCCATGGCCCTGAGATCATGCCCTGAGCTCACAGTCTAGAGTCAGATGCTTAACTGACTGAGCCACCCAGCCACCTCAGAGTGACAGTTTTCATTTAAGTAATTATCTGCTGGCATGTTCTTAATTAAAAAAAAAAAGTTAAGAAGTTTATCCTTTTCTATTACAAAGTGGAAGTTGAAGATTAAGTTTTCAGGTGTGATTGAGAGGCTTTGCTTCACTGAGACAGATGGTCAGGTGTGTTCATTTTGTCACTCAGTGTTATCACACTAGTAAGGTATGCTCATTGTCACTGTGTGGTCACACAGGACAACTGCTGTGTTTGGGCACACTCCAGATCTGTTCTAACCTAAACATTTTATCAATATTTCTTTCTTTCTTTCCTTCTCTCTTTCTTTCTTTATTTCTTTCTTTTGAGGAGTAATGCTGTTATAAATGAACTCACGAAAGATCTAATGTAATGGGACTCTCCAGTCACAGTAGTACATAGCACAGCAGAGTATGAATGGGCAGTTTGTGCCCTGCATAGAAGTGTGCAGCCAGGGGAGCAAGTGGGTGCTCTCATCTGGGCCACCAATGTCAGCTACGATGTTTCTCTGGTGTGGCACTATGTCATTTCAGAGGGAAGGGCTCCTCTTACATATATATATGTGTGTGTGTGTGTGTATTTTTTAAGATTTTATTTATTTATTTGACAGAGATCACAAGTAGGCAGAGAGGCAAGCAGAGGGGTGGGGAGCAGGCTCCCTTCTGAGCAGAGAGCCTGATGTGGGGCTTGATCCCAGGACCCTGGGATCATCACCTGAGCTGAAGGCAGAGGTTTAACCCACTGAGCCACCCAGTACCCCTTTGCTTATATATATTATTTAAAAATGATTGCATATGAATCTTAAACCAAGCACTGTTTAGCACTTTACAGATATTAAGTTATTCAACTCTTAAGACAGTTTATTTTCCATATGTGAAAACTGAGGTACCAGGAGTTTAAGTAACTTGCCTTTGATGGGCTAGTATGCTGCGTTTCCAAGCCTGGGTCCAGCCCAATCTGTGTGGCTCCACAGCACAGGCTCTTTAACCCCCTGTACTATAGTACAGCTTTTTTTTTTTTTTTTTTTTTCTCTCTCTTAATTTGTTCTCCTGGAGTCTAATTTGCACAGAGGTGGCTGCAGAAGCTACTGATGGGCCTAATAGTACACTTGAAAGCCGAGTTGGAAGGAATTGAACAGGGCACACGTATGACCCCTTACCATGTGGCACTGTAATAACTTTCGTGCTGAGTGATACATACAGGTTTTGTTTGAGCATTTCAGTTGATTTGTGTGACAGTTTTCCATCATCTTAAGCAGAAAAAAAATGCCTTTCTATAATTCCTACCTACTACTTAGAATATTGTCACATAAACAGTCTCACTCGGGGAACTCTATCTAAATGTAAATATCAGCATTGCTCCTTTTGTGCTTTTTAAATGATAACTTCTCTGTCTTGTCTTTTTTCTGGGTCTCTTTCTAAGATGTCTTCACTATTTGTCCTTTCTTTGCTAATTCGTTTTTGGGGAGAGAGGTTGAATTTATCTTTTGTTTCTTATTGTTAACCTTAAAGTCAAATTAATAAAACTTTTAATTTACTTGTTAACAGTATGATTCCCACCCTAGTTCTGAGTAGTCACTTTGCAGTGCTAATATTTGAAAGAACTGATCCTTCCATTCCACCCCACCTCCTCATCCTGCCCATAGATTATTTACTAGAATCTGACTAGTAAAACTCCCCATTCTGCCCTTTCTTGCCACAAGTCCAGTGTTTTTTTTTTTTAATTTTTAAAGATTTTATTTATTTATTTGACAGACATCATAGGTAGGCAGAGAGGTGGGGTGAGGGGGAGAAGCAGGCTCCCTGCTGAGCAGAGAGCCCGATGATGGGGCTCCATCCCAGGGCCCTGAGATCATGACCTGAGCTGAAGGCAGAGGCTTAACCCACTGAGCCACCCAGGCGCCCAGTCCAGTGGTTTTTAACCCCCACTAGGATCACCTGGGGAGCTTTTCATGGACCTGATGTGCAGATTCTACTCCAGGCCAGTTATATCTGAGTGAGGGACCTGCTGTGTCACAATTATGTTAGATTCTGGAATGATCTTTCTGTTAATCAAAGACCCAAAATCCCTGGCAGAAGAACTGTTTCATTTCTGCTGGGAATGTATTGTTCAGCAGAATGGTTTTTGTGTTGTCCCAATTTAGCTGTTCAAATTCTTGGTATCTTGAATCAAATATTCAACCTTTGAGAAGAGTGAGAAACTTAGTAAAATGTAGGAATTGTATCAGTTTTTTCTTCTAACTTGCTAGGTGCTGAGGTACTTACCTGCCTACGTATGTGGTCACAGGCAAAGTTTGATTTTTCTTACGCATCCTGTTCCTTCTTAGATGCTGATACTATTCCTGTTGCCTTTTGTCATCCCTCTACTTGTTTCTTTTTCCCAAACTTAAAAAAATAAAAAGTTGAGCTGTTAATCAGCTTTGTGTTAAGAAGAAAACAGCGTCAGGTCTGTCATGTTTTTAAGGCATCATAAATTAGAAGTTGCACAATTAATTTAGTAGCAGTTTTTTTGGAAAAGGAAATTATAGTCACTTTGTTGATATGTTCACTTTTATTTTTAAAGCAGCTGACAATAGTGTATATCCATATGTTTTATATCACCTTTCTATACGTATCACAACTCAAGTTTGAATCTAAGTCTTTCACATGTTCACATTCTCTTCACGTTTTGATAGTTAGTGAACTGGAAACTTTTGATGGGTAGATGTCGTGTCTGAAAAATAAATTTGACTTTTAGTAACACTTGAACTGCCCAAACCAAACTTTAATTTTTTTTACAAGTAGGCAGAGAGGCAGGCAGAGAGGGGAGGGGAGAAGCAGGCTCCCTGCCTAGCAGAGAGCCCGATGCGGGACTCCATCCCAGGACCCTGGGATCATGACCCGAGCCGAAGGCAGCGGCTTAACCCACTGAGCCACCCAGGCGTCCCCCAAACTTTAATTTTAAAAACTTTGTGGCTTTCTCTAAGAGAATTTGTGTTTTTATTGTCTTTAATTGGATTGCTTACTCTCTGACAGGCAAATTTCAGGGTACTTGATAGCTATTTGTCTTATTCTTACACAGTAATTTTTTTAATATAAATATAATACAGAATTCAGCTGCATATGATTAAACCAATGAAACTAACTCAACTGATGTAAGTAATAATAGGATGATTAGACACCAGTGCATGTTTAAGTTGTTTTTGATGTGGTTTTGTGGTATTGAGTATATCTAATTTTTAGGAAAATGGGATCATAATATACAGCTTTGAATCCATTTTTCCTGAGTCACTTAAATAACAAAAGGAAGTGGAAAATCATAGCCAGTGATGCAGATCTGTTTGATCTGTACCATTCTGCCTTTCACTCTGACCTCAGGGTTGGTTTCCTTAAGATACTCTTCTGTTATAGCTCTTTCCCCCTTTCCACTAGCTTCATCATGGCCTTGATGAGTGAATGCTTAGTATGTTACTAGAAGTTGCCATATGGAGGAAAACAACTAATAACGTCTTTAGTGAAATGGATTGGTGGAATGGAGAAGATGCAATTCGAAGTTTTTGTTTTACAAATATATATATTTTTAATTGTTCCAGTTGCAGGTAATTACTTTTTATTGTTTTCAGTCATGTGCTAAGCAATTTAATTTGGGCTTTATCTGTGACTTTTCGTTTGCCAAGAAGTTCATTTAATAAACATCTTTCTTAGCAGATTAATTATGTTAGGATTATTATGTTTTTCTCTTAATTCTTGGAATGATTTCCCCAAATTCTCCACAAATTTAAATTCACTTGTAATTTCTATTTGTTAAGGATACCAGGTACAATTTCTGGAATTTGTTTCTGGTTACTAGGTTCTAGATTAGATTATGTTGCTATATTAAATTATAAGCACATTTTTGTATTGCTTGTACCTTTCTGTAGGTAAAGAACCCATAATCCATTAACTTTTCAAGCACAATAATTTTGAAGATCAGTCAGGATATACTGTTGTGCTGTTTTAAAAGGATTTTTGCATCTTAAAAAACAAAGTCTCCTAATTATGTGTAGGGGGTAGATTTTAGAAGATGTCTGCTGAGTTAGTGTCTATTTCTGTGCTGAAATCCTATTCTAAAATTAGTACTTCCATCTACTTCAGGTAAAATGTCCTGAAATAGAGATTGTAAAAGCAAAGCTTTGTATTTGGATACAAAACCAAAGCCTGCAAACATTTACTGCATAACAAGAAGTAAAGCAAATGGGTTTCGTTTATGTAGTACACAAAGCAGTTGCTGATTTTAACACTAATTTTAAAATGTGACTGATCACATCCTCTTGAGTTTTCTTTTAATGGCTAAATATCAGCTTTTATTTGCTACTTCCTAGAAGTGGTACTAAAATTACTGGTAATAGCCAGGTTTTCCTAAACATTTTTAAAACAAAAATCCACTGTTAAAATGTCCCTTATATGATTAACTTGTGCTGTAATACAGTTTCTATTGTGTTTTATTTTCAAATACATGTATACCTATTCTTATGTTATGTTATGAATAATACAATACTTAGTCAGCTTATGGGTCTTAAGAACTGTGTATTTTCTGTTCATTATTCTTAGGTCTTTTGTGGTACAGCAAGGTGAACAAGTCCGTGGTCTCAAGAGGTCTGGTAGGGGAGGCATGATAAGAGTATAAGGCACTACACAGTTGTAATAAAGGAGGCTCATATGTGTCTCAGTGGGTAGTGGGGCGAATAATCAAGGGAGAAAGCGGATTTGGGCTGAGACTCGAAAGAGATGGACTAGGTTTGTGGCCAGAAGGATAGTAGAAGGAAATTTCTGGTATGAATGAGTTACGTCATGGCAGCCAAAGTGTGCAGAAAACGGAGGGACTGGTGACATGCTATGGTGAAGAGTAGGAGATGCAGGGCAAGTGTGATCATAAAGGCAAGTGTAATGGATACACATTTTGGTTTTTTTGGACAGCTTGAATTACTTTAGTACAAATAGTTTTAATATATATTCTGTCAGATTATCTTAAATACACCTTAGATTTTTGTAATCTTTTTGTAGGATATATAATTCCATCTTATAAAATTTAAATAATTCCTTTTATAAGCTGAAGAATTGTGTGATATGCTTTATAAATGCACAAAATGGCCAAGTCATGGCTAAATGAGTTGACTAGGAAAACAGCTAATGTAGAAACCAAAATATGGCCCAGCAAATGTCAGATCATATTATATCATATATCTATATTTTTGAAATCCCTCTGTTTTGGGACACCTCGGTGGCTCAGTTGTTTAAGTATCTGACTGACTCTTGGTTTCAGCTCAGGTCATGATCTTGGTTGTGAGGTTGAGCCTCGTGTCCAGCTCCATTCTTAGCGGGGAGTCTGCTAGAGATTCTCTTCCTCTGTCTCTCCTCCTACTCACAAAATCAATCTTTCTGTGGAATAAAGAAATACATTTTTTTTAAAAAAGGAAATTCCTCAGTTTTTCAGATTCTGTTGTATGTGCAAATGGGTGTACCTGTTGACATATCGTTTTCCACCAATTTATTCACCCTTCAAATCTTAGAATCAAATATTTATTTAACTACTTAAATGTTTATTAAATTGCTGTAATGGCCCTCTCCCTTAGGGGTATAGTCTGAAAGGAAAAGCTAAATGAATCAATGAAGAAAATAAAAGTAGAGAAAGGATAATTAGAGAACACAGATTCGATATCTCTATGAGAGTGGTGAAAGAAAGACTCACTAATCACAGAAAAGTAAGAGAAAACTAAGAGAATCAAGCAGAGGAGGAACAAGAAAGACTAGCAACTGGAATGATCTAATTTAGAATTTTCCAAAGGTAGATGGATTGGTGTGAGTTTCTGTGTGGTATGTGCGTACACACCCTTGTAGTGAAAATTAAGTATCCATTGGAGTACAGGGCTCTATTAGTCTATTTATGTATTTTTAAATTTTAAAAATTAAATGTTACTAATATTTAACACAGGGGTTCAGATTTGTACATTTATTCAGTCCGATGTCAGAAAGTCCTAAGGTGGAAGAGTAGGAGCTCCACCGAGCAGCAGTGACCTTCCCAGCCCTTCTTTGCCCGTTTTCTGGGAATTGCCATGTGTCTGAGCTTACTTTTATAGCTTTACTTATGTTTGATCATGTCGATTTATGGCTTATATTACTAGTTTCTACCAGACCTCACAAAACAGACTACTAATTTAAAGATTTATACAAAAAAAACCAAACCCTGAATATAAGAAATGTGAATAGGAAACAAGGTAATGATAGCATCTACTTTAAACTACTAGAATGAGCTTTTCACCTGCCACAATCTAATCATTTTAGAAGATGGTTAAAATCAAGAGATTATGAAGAAGGATATTTGACATATGAGCACACATCTTTTTTTTAACTTTTGTTTTCTGTGTTTTAAGATGTATGTAATTTAGTAGCACATGTTAATTATTTATAAATAAGTAGAATGAATGAATTTTCTCTGATACGTTGTACCCTGCCAGTTTTTAGATAACAAGTAGCCCTATATAGCTTATAACTCAAAAATTCATGAAATCTTTATGATAAAACAAGTGATATTTGTAACAGATAACCCAGAGGTAAACAGAGCCTAGTGGTTACTAGTTTAGTTTTTGTTTGGGCTCAATCATGATGTCTGTAGAACATTTCTCTTTGTAGGTGTTAGAAAGGGTCTACCGACTAGTTCACCAGGGTCTTGTGCCAAAACCCCTTGGTGCTCACTCCAGTGTCCTGAAGTGCCAGTGACTGGTGGGATATTGTGTGTTGACGTAGCTATCTATAATTTCAGTGTCTTCGTGCCATGTTTAATAAATATTATTTTAATTCCTAAAATTCTAACTTTCTGGAAGTTCTGTAGTAGCACTGCACTTGTTTAGTATGGCCATGGAGTTGGCAGCGAGCACAAATGAGCGTTCTAGTCAATGAAAGTCAGATCGGAGAGGAGCAGACGTCAAGGGATTAAATTCTTTGTCCATTTATTCCGTGTATTTGGTTAGTTATCTTTGTAGTGTTTGCTGACTTAATTCACCAGTGAGGCATCGGTGGTAAAGCTCCTGCTTTCCTTTCTGTGGCAGTCTTCCACGTGCCCTCTTCGCATGAAGCTGTGCTCTGGCCCAGCACATGGTGGCGTCTGCCGTGGTCCCCGTGCCACCAGAGAGCCGCCACTTTGGCAGGGTGTGCGAACAACAGCTTGTATATGGACACAGAAGGCTCACAGAAAATAGCGGGCTGTGGCTTAGCAGTTCCGCGGACTGCGTCAGCTCTGTCAAACGCAAACTCCGAAGAGACTGAACTTGAAACCAACCATGCGTGTGTCTGTATTAAACAGAATGTGTAGAAGACCCGTTGATACCAGGCTTCATGGCTCATGATCCTAGATTATGAACACACTGTTTGGGCCCTGTTGCAGTAATACTTGCACAAGTTAAGTTGGATCAGGGTGAAGTGTACACAGCTGCACTTTGTGTAGTTTCATCTCTTCCAGTCTCACTTTGCTCATTGTGTCAGCCTTCTAGGAACTTAGTAAAGATTCAGTGCCACGTACTACTCCAGAGCTGCTGCTGCTGCTGCTCCTGATAACAGTTGTGGAGGGAGAGAAGGATAATTACTGGTGATGGGGACCTTACAGACATAAGTAGAATTTGATACATGAATATTTGGTATGTGAAATTTCTTAAGCTGAACTTGTTTTAGGGCACACTGAATATTTTACTCTCCTTTTTCTCAGCATCAGAAACTTGTGATTGGCGGTACCGGATATTCAATTGCACATCCCCACATCAATGCACTGCCAATGGTAAGAATCCCTCCCACTCCAAATGCTAGTATTTTAATTGGTCTTTTTATTATTCTCTTATTTGTCAGCATCTGTTAAGAATTTTTAAAGTTTCTCACAGTTTGACAAAATACATCTATGTTCTGGAGTAAAGAAGTGGTTTAAAAATGTGTGTAATTAAAGTAATTTTTATTATTTAATTAAAAAAGAAAAGGGTGAACCCTTAGTTTGGAGATTTCCATTATCCATAGATTTTATAACCTCTTGGCTATGGTTGCCAAGATGAGAAGTATTATATAGCGATGATATTGTTTTAACAAGTGGGCTATATTTTGTGAATAGAATTTTTGTGTTGAGCTTATAGCATCAGTAATAGCTCTTTGTGTTTTGTCAATCATCTTACAAAATAGTCTTTTTGCATATTGTATTTATCTTAATATTTACAGATAATGGGCTGTTAAATGCCTAAAGGTCTATCTGTTTTTAGTGAGTGAATGATTTTCAGGAGAGCCATTGTTACTATTTAAAAACATCATTTTAGAAACAGTTCTCTGTGGAATAAGAATTTGTGAACTATATTATACAGCGGAAAAGCCATTCTGTAGGAGTTGAGATTTGCTTTCTTTTCTGTGTATGTCTGGGATTTTGGCAGAAACTTGTAAAATTAGATGATAAAATCAGACTAGATTTCTAAAGTTTATTTTCACTGTAGACTAAGTGATGTCATTACTGGTAAGTAAAATCAGAATGATTCTCCCATACAGAAAGTAATTCCTTATCTAAATGGTATTGGTATGTATTTTAGAGTTCAATAAAGGTAGAAGAACGAATTTTTACTTTCTGGGTTTTTTGATCTATTTCAAAATATTTTCTATAGTACATTATTAAAAAATTTTTTTAAAAGATTTTATTTATTTATTTGTTAGAGAGAGAGAGCGCACAGGCAGACAGAGTGGCAGGCAGAGGCAGAGGGAGAAGCAGGCTCCCTGCCAAGCAAGGAGCCCGATGTGGGACTCGATCCCAGGACGCTGGGATCATGACCTGAGCCGAAGGCAGCTGCTTAACCCAACTGAGCCACCCAGGCGTCCCACATTATTAAAATTTTTAATTATTCTACTTAATCAAATTTTTATTGTAAACATTAAGTCAGGTAGCTGTAGAAACTGATAAAGGTTCATAGAACTTGGTGGGAAATAGTAGATGCATCAATCTGAAATAAAAGCTACTAAAAATTAACTAGAACCAGGATAAGTGAGTGAGATGAGTTATCTGTGAACATATTCCTAGGAAGTGATTCATTTTAAAGATGAACTTGCCAGTATGTTCTTAAAAGGGAAGATTTCCTCTCCCTGTTGCCTCTTTCTCTCAGCAGTTAATGGCAGATGTTGAAGAAAATAATTTTTTGTACAGCCTTACCTAGCATGAAGTATCTGTGGTTCTTCGTTAATTTATGAGACACTTGCTGGGTTCTTTAAGGTGCTCGGGTGACTCAGTAACCAGTGTTAAATCTGCTGTTTCCTTTGGAGCATTACAGTTTCTCATGCAAGAAACAGCTCTGTAGTAAATCAACGCCACCATTTGGATTACCTGCCCTTGGCTTTATGTTTGAAGTTCACATTTGAAATCTCTTGGTTTTCTTGATTGTTGGAGCCTTAACAATTTATGGCATGTCCTCCTTGAGAATCCATTAAGCAGGCCTATTGGGTATCTGAGGTTCTGGTGCTGTGCAAGGGGCTCTCTCTTCTTAGTGCTTATCTTCAAGTGAATTTTTCAGTGTGCCCCTCACAGAAACTATACATTGTGGTGTTTTCTGGAACAGCTCCTAGACTATTTCAAATGAGATTATTTCCAACTCCTTTGCCAATTTTGTTGAGAAGTCCTGAAATAATTTTTAAGTCATGATCACAGAAATTTATGTTCATTTATGTTGGTTCTGAATTAGTGTCAGCGTTAGAAATGAAGGCCAAGATTACAAACTTGCTTGTGGTCTAACTGAGGACACCGCAACCATTTGTACACATTTGCATGATGTGCAAATACATTTATAGGTATTGGTTCATGGTGGTAATTTTCTCATGAACCTGAGAGATGCCCAGGTTTTTAGTGTAACCTGTTCTACATAGTATCCTATATTTTTTTCCTCTGAAAATGCCATCAAGGAATGCTTTGTGGGAATGTATAACTTCTCTCTACCATCCCCAACCTCAGCTCTGTTTGTGATATAAATAAGGATGGAGGATTCATAATATTCTTTTTTGCTTACTCTTCACTTGCCTAGGTACAAGCTATTTTAACTCTAATTGCACCTTACATCATTATGATTTATAGCTACTTTCCTAAATAAATGTTGCATACTCTTTTCAGTAAATATCTCATTGATTAATAGAAGCCATTGGCCAACAAGTGTGTATTAGTATTTTAACTTTTTACGGAGCACATTTTCATTTCATTTTTATGGAGCACATTATGCTATTCTGTCTTCTTCAGAAGACAGAATAGCATAATGAACTCTCACCCAGCTGCAGTAATCACCAGAGTTGTTTCATCTTTAACCCCGTTCCATGTCTCTTTTCACCCCTCCCCCCCAGTTATTTTGGAGCCAATACATGTACCACATTTCATTCATAAATATTTTAGTATGTATCTATGTAAGATATGGACTACCTAAAAATAT
>RCUC01134139.1:0-76102 GCA_003697995.1 Taxidea taxus jeffersonii
AATAAACAGCTTAAACTGATAGGCATGTATAGAACTCCGCAAGCCAATATTGAGAAAATACTTAGACTTTTCCAAAGCAACAAAGCCTACTAACAAACATATATATATGTATATAGAATCCGTGCATCTGCATCTATGATGACACCATTTGCATTATGCTATTAAATGTCATAAATGTGCAGATCAAAAACAAGCACTACAAAACTCCTTAGACATAGGAGTCCTTCATTGTGTTAGCCAATAAAGATGTGATTTTCAATGAAAAGTTTTATGTGATTTGATAAATGTATGTATCTGGGTAATTACCACTGAAATCAATATATAGAACATTTCCATTATTGCAGCTTAGGTCCCAGGTAGTCATCGCTATGCTTTCTGTCATTTTATATAAGATTTGTCTTTTCTAGAGTTTCATAGAAATGGAAACATATAGAGTATACTTTTATGTGTCTTCTTTTTTTCAGTGTGGTGTTTTTCAATTCAGCACACTGTTCTTGATAAACATTCTGGTTGCTCCCAGTTTTTGACTGAAGAGAAAAGCTGCTGCGAACATTCCTGTACAAGTGTTTCTCTTCATACATGTTTTCAGTTTTCCCAGGTGAATATGTTAGTTGAATAGCTGAATCATATGGTAACTGTATGTTTAAATTAAAAAAAATGTCTCCCAAAGGTTTTATCCTTTCATGTTCCCCCCAGCCATGCATGAGTACCAGTTGCTGTATTACCTGGACAGGTCTTTTCAACTTCAGACATTTGAGTGTGAGTGTACTGTGTTACCTTATTGAAGTTCAGTCATGTTTCTCTCTTGACTAGTGATGTTGGACATCTTTTCATATGCTTATTAGTTATTTGTATATTCTTTTTTAATGAAGTGTCTGTTCAGATCATTTGCCCATTTTTAAATTGGATCTCCTTCACATTATTGAGTTTTAAATATTCTTTTTTTTTTTTTAAAGATTTTATGTATTTATTTCTCAGAGAGAGAGAGAGAGAGAGAGAGTGCACAAGCAGGCAGAGTGGCAGGCAGAAGCAGAGGGAGAAGCAGGCTCTCTGCCCAGCAAGGATTCCAATGTGGGACTTGATCCCAGGACCCTGGGATCATGACCTGAACCGAAGGCAGCGGCTTAACCCACTGAGCCACCCAGGCATCCAGAGTTGTAAATATTCTTTATATATTTTTCATACAAGTACTTTATCACATGTGTGTATTGCAAATATCTTCTCCCAGATTGTGTCATTCTATTTAACATTGTCTTTGCAAAAATAATAATTTTTACTTCTGATGAAGTTCAATTCTTCTATGATTCACATTTTGTGTGTGTGTGTGTGTGTGTGACTTAGGAACTTATTTCCTAGTCCAAGATCACACATCTTTCTCTTATATTTTCTTCTAGAATTTTGTAAGTTCAGTTTTTACATGTAAGTCTAAGACCCATTTTGAATGATTTTTTTTAAGATGCAGATAAGAGGTGATATTTATTTTTTTCGCATATGGTTACTCAGTTTTTCTTATACCACTACTGAAGAGGCTGTATTGTGTTCTTGATTCTTCATGTTTCTTGAAGTCTTAGGTTGCTGTCTTTGCATATGAACAAGTGGCTACCTTCTCCAGTCTTTATGTTCCCCAGATAAGACCATTTGTGGATTGTTTATCACTATCTTTGCATTTCAAGGGTAAATCTTATATGTTATACTTCTTATATGTTATTGGATTTTATTTACTATAAATTGTTAATGGTTTTGGGGGCACCTGGGTGGCTTAGTGGGTTAAGCCTCTGCCTTTGGCTCAGGTCATGATTTCAGGGTCCTGGGTCGAGCCCTGCATTGGGCTCTCTGCTCAGCACAGAGCCTGCTTTCCCCTCTCTCTCTGCCTGCTGCTCTGCCTACTTGTGATCTCTCTCTCTCTCTGTCAAATAAATAAATAGAACCTTTATAAAAATTGTTAAGGGTTTTTGTATTTATGTGCATAAGGATATGGGCTATAGCTCCTGTTTTTGTAAAGTCTGCATCTGGTTTTGGTATTACAGTGATGCTAGCTTTATAAAGTGATTTGATAAGTTTTTCCCTCTGTTTTCTGAAAGAGTATGTGTATGGTTATTATTTTTTCATAAAGGTTTGACATAATTCATTGAAATCATAATGTCCTACAGTTTTTGTGAAATTATAGAAAAATCAGTGTTTTAATGAATATTGCAAAAATTCAGTTTTCTATATCATCTTGTGTTAGTTTTGGTTTATTGTGATTTTCAAGGAATTTATGTTTCTCCTGAAGGTAGCATATATTGTTATCAAGTTGTGAAAATTATCCTTTATTGTGTTTTTAATGTCTGTGGGATCTTTAGTGATATACTGTGTCATTTCTGGTAAGTTGTGTCTTTTCTCTCTCCTTTTTTATTTGATCAGGCTAAGTAGTTAGAATTTTGTTGGCCTTCTCAAAGAAACAACTTTTATTTTAACTGATTTTTCTTTATTGTTTTCTGTTGTATTGCTTTTCAATTGCATATGCATTATTTTCTTATTATACTAATTTGTTTTTAATTAGCTCTTCTTTTTCTAGTTTCTTAAATGAAAAGCTTACCTTATTTATATTTAGACCTTTCTTCTTTTCTAATGAAATTATGTGAAGCTATAATTATCTCTTTAAGCACTGTTTTAGCCAAATCTTAGAAACTTTGATATTTTGATGATTTCATTTCCTTTCTTTCTTTCTTTTTTTTTTTTTTAAGATTCTATCCATTTATTTGACAGAGAGAGAGAGAGATCACAAGTAGGCAGAGAGGCAGGTAGAGAGGCAGTGGGGAGCAGTCTCCCCGCTGAGCAGAGAGCCCAATGTGGTGCTCGATCCCAGGACCCTGAAATCATGACCTGAGCCAAAGGCAGAGGCTTAACCCCCTGAGCCACCCAGGTGCCCTGATGATTTCATTTTCATCAGTTCAAGGTGTTTTCTAATTCTTTTGATGATTCTTTCTTTGACGTATTTATTTAGAAGTGCATTATTTCATGTCCACATATTTGGGAATTTCCCAGATAGCTTTGTTAATTTCTGTGCTAATTCTCTTGTTGTCAGAGAACATACTGTGTATTTGAATCTTTTAAAATTTATTGACTTGTTTTATAGTCCAACATATGGTTTATCTTGGTGGCATGTGGCATGTCCAATTGAAAATAATGTATGTGCTGCTGTTCTTTGGTAAAGTGTTCTGTAAATAAATGTCAGGTCAAGTTATTAGAATGTGTTGTTCAGTTTTTTGTATCTTCACTGATACTCTGTCCAATGTTTTGTCATTACTAAGAATGTTAAAATCTCTAATTATAATAATATATGTACCTCTTTCTCTTTTCAGTTCTGCCAATTTTTTTTCATAGAATTTTGAAATTCATGTTTGAAATTTATGTTTAAGCACATAAAATATAAAATTATTTTATGTTCATAAGGAATTGACCCATTTATCATTATGAAACATTATGAAATATTCTTTTTTAATTCTTGTTAATATTCTTTGATTTGCATTTTCTTCTACCTAACTATAGTTACTATAGCTTTTGTAAAGTAAGTGTTGTACAGTCCATCTTTATGCATCATTTTACCTTTTTCCTGTTGATATCTTTTTTTTTAAATTTTATTTTTATTTATTTGACAGAGTGAGAGACAGAGATCACAAGTAGGCAGAGAGGCAGGCAGAGAGAGAGAGAAGGAAGCAGGCTCCCTGCTGAGCAGAGAACCTGATGCGGGGCTCAATCCCAGGAACCCGAGATCATGACCTGAGCCGAAGGCAGAGGCTTAACCCACTGAGCCACCCAGGTGCCCCTGTTGATATCTTTATACTTAGAAAAAATGTAGACAGAATGTAGTTCATTGTTGCTTTTTTTTGGTTCAGTCTGATAATCTCTGGTTTTTAATTAGAGTGCTTTGACCATTTATGCTTAAGTAATTTTTAACATAATTGGGCTTAAATTACCATCATGCTATCTGATTTTTGTTTAATTTGATCTTTTGGATTAATGAAATTTTGTTTAATTTGTTAATATTTGTTTATCTTCACTATTGGTTTATTAGCTGTACATCTTTATGTATCTTTTTGTGGCTACTATAGATTTTATACTATCTATATCTTTAAATTAACATATGACTTAAAAACCTTAAAATATTTTCCTATACTATTTCCCTTCCAATCCTTTGTACTTTTATAATGGTACATTTTACATGTGTATGGATATAGGAATATGTTAAACCCCACAACATATTGTTGTTTAAAAATAGCCAATTATTTTTAAGATTAAAAAAAATCAATAAACATGTTTTTATGTTTACCTGAATATTTACCATTTTTGGTGGGGTTTTTTTTTTTTTTTCTTTTCTTTCTTTCTGTCACCTAGTTTTTCATCTGGTATCATTTCATGTATCTGAAAAATTTTCATCAACATTTCTTTTAATGAACACTTGCTGGCAAAACATTCTTTCAGATTTGTTTGCTTGAAGTTTTCATTGCTTAATTTTTGTAATATATTTTCACTGTGTTCTAATTTGACAAGCTTTTTTCCCCTTTCATTTCATCAGCTCTGAATCACTGAGTTTGATGTGTCTGTGGTAATCTTTTTTTTTTTTTCTGTTCTTTTTTTCTGTGCCTTTTCTCTTTATTGCCAGTTTTCAGTAATTTGATTATAATGTGTGTGTGGTTTTCTTTGTGTTCATTTGGTGTTTATGAATCTTGAATCTGTGAGTTTATTATTTCCACTTAATTTGGGAAATTTTTGGATAATTTTGGAATTTTAATTTCTTTAAATATTTTTCTATCTTCCTCTTTTTTCCCTTTTTCTGGTACTCCAATCACATTGTGATTATGTGTCTGGCAATTAAGCACATGCCACTGAGACTCTTTTTTTTTTTTTTTTTTCCAGTCTCTTTCTTTCTCTTACTGCATTATTTTGGGTAGTTTCTGTTGTTATGTCTTCAGGTTCACTGATCTTTCTTTCTGAATGTCTAATTTGGTATTACTTCTCCCTAGTGATAGTTTTATTTCAGATATTTCATCTCTAGAAGTTCCATTTGATACTTTTCTTACATTTTCTATTTCTCATTATGTTTTTCTTTAAATCTTTGAGCATAATGAAGAAATTAATAATACTGATTTTAGCATCCTTTTCTGCTAATTCCATTGCCATTTCTTTTTTTTTAATTTTTTTATTATTTATTTGACAGACAGAGATCACAGGCAGGGAAAAGAGGCAGGCAGAGAGAGAGGGGGGAAGCAGGCTCCCCTCCGAGCAGAGAGCCCGATGCGGGGCTCAATCCCAGGACCCTGGGATCATGACCCGAGCCGAAGGCAGAGGCCCCAACCCACTGAGCCACCCAGGCGCCCCTCCATTGCCATTTCTATGTCTGCTTCTGTTAGTTGATTTTTCTCCTGGTTATAGGTTACATTTTTCTGCTTTTTCACATGTCTAGTGATTTTGATTTGCTGATGGGCATTATGATTTTACTTTCTCTTTTTATTTCTTTCTTTCTTTTTTTTTTTTTTTGAATATTGGACTTGTTAAATATGTATGAAGAATATCCTGGCAGGTAATAAAGTTACTTACAGGTTATTTTGATGCTTTTGTGATTTGTTTTTAAGCTTTTGGGGTTAGAACAGGTATAGAGTAGCATCCATTCTAGCTTTATTATGAAGCATGATTCTTTTGGGACATTTACTGAATGCTCTGTATATTAACAATAAGGTCTTTCTATTTTGGTAGCTGAGAACACAAATTATTTCTTGCCCTGAGTGAGCACTAGAAATTACTTGCCTACAGATTACCAATAAGTTTTCTTTCCCAGAAAGTTGTTCTTTGCCTGGATCACTGCACATATGTGCAGATTCATATTCAGCTAAAGGTTCAAGAGGACTGCAGTGCATATCTGGACCTCTTTCTCTTCATAGCTTTCTCCTCTCTGATATTCTACAATCCTGCCCCCATCCTGCATTTGAGTTTTCTTGGCCTCATTGAACTTCAATCTCTGTCTCCTGTGCAAAGAAAGATAGCAGTCTCTGTTTGAATTTCCTTTCTCTGTTGTACAGTCCTAGAATTGTATATAGGCAGAAAGCCAAGGACTCTTATTTTCAGTGACCATAGGTCTGTGCTATCTGTTTTCCAGTGACTAAAAGAGTAATTTCATATATTCTGTCTACTGTTTTAATGGTTTACAGTAGAAGAATTATTCTGGCATTATTGCTCCCTCATGGGCAAGCAGGGTTTGAATTTCTCTTTAAAGTAGATTTAGGTATGTTTTTCTGCTGTATAAAAATTCTGTTTATTCCAAAATATCAGCCACAGAAGATTTACTACGCATGGAAATAATAACGTTATCTTATAAAGAAATCATTTCCAAAACTATAAGAAATCTAAAGGTCAGATTATGAATATAAATGTACTTGAAAATGGCCCCCTTTTCCTCTGCCTGCTCCATTTTGATTGCCTATACATGGTCTATGATTTCTCAGTCTATTAATGGTCCAGGTCAGGTACTATGTGGACACAATGAGTGTAAAAGTATTTTAAAAGATTACAGTGTTGTTTTCCTTGAATAGGTTATAATCTAATGAAAAATCAAGAACACAAACATAATCATTAAGTATAAAACATGAAGTACTAGAATTTTTCAGTGAATAGAGAGGGCACAGCGGGCTGCTATGGAGAGAATTTCAGTGGCCTGGTCTTAACATTGGACAGTTCCAACAGCAGTCCTCTATGTGAGTCAGTCACTTTACATTTCCATGCTACAATCAAGTTATGGTTTACTCAGAAGTGCCTCAGAGCAAGCGAGGCCTTAGGCAAAGTTCACACCCTAAATAGATTGCATTCATCATCTAAGAATAAGCTTTTCTTTTTTTGCATAATCTTCTCATATTCGTTTATACTCATGGACATTTATATGCTAGGTATAATTATGTGTAATTTATATTTTCAATTTATATTGCTTATACTTTGCATATCCTTTTGTCTACTAAATTCTGATAACAGACATAGAGTTCCATGAGTGACCTTGTGGTGACCAGAGCTTCACCAGGTCCTCACTGGTTAATTTTCCTTGTGGTTTGATTTCTCTGAATATCAGTCGAATACAATTACAACATCCTTGTAGTGAGGTAATGCCATATACACCTTACATTTTACATGTAAATAATAGTTCTTATTTGTTTTCAGTGAATATCTGAGACCATCTACTTCAGTGGAGTCTGCAAGTGCATTGTCAAATTGTGCAATTCTCTGTAGAATGGCTGAAGATATGTTTATACACATTAATGAAGAGGGAACATGTTTACCAGCTATGACTGAATGGTTCCACTTTCTTGGGTTAGCCTGGGAGGGATGTTTACTATGATTTAGTTCAAGGTGAGTCGTTTTGGATGCAACTACACATACAAAACCCTCATAGGGATACCATTTACTTTCTGTAGAGATGCTTACCAGGATGAGTTTTAAAATCCAGTAAGAAAGATGATGCCAATTTCCATAATTTGAAGTTCCTTTAGCAGAAAAAGTATCTGTCAGAGGTTTTTGCTTTAGTTCAGGCTTCAAAACTGACTGAGAACTGAAAAAGTTAGTAAGGAAACTAAATTTGCTAATAAAAAAAGAGAGAACTAAATTTATGTGGATTTCAAGGCACATGATGAAAGAGTTGGGTAGAAGAGGTAAATAGAATACCTCTATGAAATTAATATCCTGATTGAGGAAAGGGAACCACAGCGATCCCTGCTCTAGCTACATCTTGATTAACTCTGTTATGTTCTATAATTTTATTTACAGTTGCCATGAGGAGGGAAGAAAGTTAACGCTATTATCTACAAACTTTAGAGAAGAACTGATTTTATTTCTGACCCTCTGTCAGTCAACTGGGTGACTAAGGTAAGTCACTGTGACTCTGGGACTCAAGCTTCCTAAGGTAGGGTTAAACCAGATGAGCTCTAAGTTTTCTTCCAACTTATTTCATGACTTTGTAAATTTGAAATTAGGGGGATAAAGCTCAGAAACTTAGAAATAACCATGACTGGTCAAGACTAATGTTGCATCTAACCCCCAAATCTGTGCAAACAGTGGCACTAGGGGATGGACCATGAGTGGTTATAATTTTTCATCCTGACATCAACCTTAGAGGTAGAGCATGCGTCAGCTCTTCATGATCTCCATTGATGACACTGTGGTGTATAAATGCAGCCAATTCCCTTCAAAACTTACTTATATTTGCTGTCAGTACCTACCTCTTGGGGATTAAGAGTTTCATAAGATTATTGTCCTCTGTATAAAGAAGTACTTCCTTTTTTTTTTTTTTTTGTCCTAAATTTACCTTGCTATTTTGAGAAGCATCTCTTTTAAAGGAGTTGACCCTAGTCTTTCAGATTTTGAAAGTCAAATGTATGCATATTGTAGTAATATCAGTTATTGTGCATTTTAAAGATTTTAATGTGATTAGCATCCTGTGGTTTTACCTTTCCAGGTTGAAGAGTTTTACTCTTTCAGTTCCTTCTTGAATTCTGGCTATCTTCCCTAGCTCTATTCCTAGTCTGAATTCTTATGATTGCTTTAGTTTTCTTTTTCTGAAAATCTACCAGGTCCATTTTACATTTCTGAAAATGCAACAACAAAGAGATGTATAGGGTTATAGAGGAAGAAGCAGATGGGAAAGTAGTGTTTTTTCTTATATTCTTGCAAATGGTCCATGCCTTTCTGGACTTTTGGGTTACAGAAACATCATATGTCTGGGTTTTCAAGAAGCCATTCACTGCTCACCAAATTGAAATTAGTGTTTTTTTTAAGTGTATATTTATTCTTTATTTTCCCCCCTGTCTCCCTCCTTCCTTCACTCTTCTCTCCTTTCTTCTCTCCTTTTTTATTCTCCTTCTGTTCTCACTTATTGTTGTTTAAACAAGACAGTCATTTGGGTTATGGGGTTTTAGAATGGGGAACTCTATCTTCTAGAGCTTCTTACCTAAATTTTAGTTTAAGACAGTAAACATTAAGGAATATTATTATGTACTACTAATGTATTTCCACTTCCTTTAAATTATTGAAAATATAATGAGCCTAATTTAAATATATAGCATCAAAATAAATAATCATAATATAAGGCAAAGATTTCCTGCAAGGCAATGGGGAATGCTGAAGATGTTCCTGAGGATGAAGAAACTAAGAAAGGGCCTCAGAGATTTAAATTAACAGGAATTAAAAACACCTAAGCTTGAGTTATTTTATTATGCATTTGAGATGTATCACTTTGTTGCTCTTTTTTTTATTAAGGTTTAGTTCTATTTCAAATGCAATCCCTCTAAATTTATGTTTCCTTCTTTTCCATAATTCCATTTTACCTGAAATCAGCATCCATTTGACTCACTCTTGTACATGTGCTTAGCCTGATGGTCAGTAGGGATACAGCAGAAGAGGCCAACATGCTAAAGTTTACTGAGCATCTGTTATATGTCAGGCACTTAACTAGGCACTTTTATTGTTTCATGAAATCCTCACAATATCCTTGAGGGAGAATTGTTATATTCTTCCTTTTACATGTGAGTCATCTGAGGCTCATTCAGTCATTTTCCCTAGGACCTCCAGGTAGAAAGCAACAGATTTGGAATTTGAACTCAAGTTCTGCCTTGCCAGTAGGCAGCTTTAAACACCTCCATTAGCTATGGCATTATGAGATTGTTAGAATCAAGATTTTTCATTTTTTAGTTAGCTTTTATTTGAATGTTACTATACAACTATTCTCTTCATAAGGTATTTTCTTTATTCTTATTTTTTAGGAGACTAAAATTTACTGTAGAATTTTATAGATGAAGCAGAATGGGTTAAACTAAGTCTTTTTATAAAACGAGTCCTTAAGGATATTGGAAACATACCATACACCTATCTGCTATTCTTCCTGTAAATAGTGTCCATTGCCCTCAAGTAGTCAAGAATCAAGGTGTGTGTGTGTGTATGTGTGTGTGTGGTTTTTTTTCCTATCCTAAGGAAGCCCTCAGAGGCGGCCTTAATGTATCTGGCCTGGTTTCTGTTGTAGTTGTTGATAATGATTTTTTAATACTTTTAGAATAATATCATAGATTAATTTGTAACTGTGGGAAATTCAGAGACCTCATAGTAAGTGGTTTTCTCTCAATATACCTAAATCTCTAAAGATTCCCAAATTGATCAGGAATGGTAGACGATGCAAATGAAGAAAAGGAAATAAAACAGTTTCTTGATAGGTCTCATCTGAAATATTCTTTTGAAATTGGAGAAGTTTATTTTAAAAATATCTACTGATGAACATGCATGCTTCTCATGTTAATAAATAATGAATTAGCTAATTTTATAATTGTACATGGTCTGTCACACACTGAATTTCCTCAGTAGGAAAATGCAATACTTTCCTTCTCAGGGGCCCTCAAGGGGAAAAGAAGTAATTACTGTCAATGGTCCTTCACTCCCTAAGTGCCATAAGTTGCAAACCCACTCATTTGTAATTCTAGCCACAGAATCTTTTTCTCAAATTAGTTTAGGTAATAACTGGATGCTGACAGAATGCTTATTTAAAATAATCATTAGGATATATATATATAGATAGATAGATAGATAGGTAGATAGATAGATAAAAAATATCTTAAGTTACTGAAAGAGGATTGGAACATTATAAGAGAAAAACAATTGAAATGATAGGAGTGATGAGGTTCAATTTTTTCATTACTCCTTCCAAATTCAACACAACCTGTATTTATGTTCCTTAACTGGAAGTCAACTTGAGTGATTTGACTCAGCATGATAATACCACTTAATGTTTCATCAGTCATAACATATAAAGACTTCAGCATAGCAGACACACAAAAAATTTCATGTTTTTCACTAAGGTCTTTTAAAGATATAGTCAAATTTATAATTCAGTAGGTGTAAAAAGTCCAAACCTGAGTTTTAGAAGTAGAGTAATTCTCAGAGGTATAAGGGTCTGGTTCTGGTTTCCATAGATTTGATTATTTTGGTCCCTAGTAATTAAATCCCTTAATTCTTGTCTGTCTTTGGTCTCTTAATTTATTTTTAAAGATTTACTTATTGGAGAAAGAGAGAGAGAGAGAGAAGAGGGAGGGGCAGAGGAAGAGGGAGAGAATTTCAAGCAGACTCCCCACTGAGTGGGAAGTGCAACATTGATCTCATGACCCTGAGATCGTGACCTGTGCTGAAATCAAGAGTTGGACGCTTAACTGACTGAACCACCCAGGCACCTCTGGTCTCTTAATATTTTGTATGCCCTAACCCCTTTTGGAAATCTGGTGATTCCTGTGTATCCCTTTTTCAGAATAATGTTTTAAAATTCATATGATAAAATACATAGGATTGCAATGGAGACCAGTTATATTGAAATGCAATTAACTAAGTATTAAAAAACAAATTTGTGATATAGTAATTATGTGCTTCCTTAATAATGCATTAAATAATACTATCTAGTGGTGAGTCTAATAACTACCATCATTTTGAAGCTGTGATCAACATACACAGGGTATCAAGATTTCTGAGACAACTCTAATGGGGTATGGAAATTCCATTGATTTCTATTGATGACGAAGTTACAGTTATTGTTTTATGTTACTATTTATTTTCATACATCCATAGTTGAAGAAAATTTTCATTTCAGTTAGAGATTGGTAAGGCTAAGGGTATCTTTTCTTTTTCTTTCTTTTTTTTTCCATCTAAGTTCGTGGACTGCTTAAATTCTTTCCAGGCCTTGGAGAAGGCAGTGTCTTACTAGAGATACATTTCATAAATTTCATGCTTCGGAGTAGATAAAAGCACGGTTTGCCAAAAGTGTAAGAAGACTTTAATTATAATAAACTTAAGGATGGAAATAAGGATTCTTCAGTCACCAAGTCAGTCAGTTACTTTCTCTCTTGTTCTCTCTCCCACTTCTAACCTGGTCTCTTATTTTTGCATTGTCTTTGTGACTTCTCTATTCTCTGTATTGACACTTTTTTTCTTCTATGTGCATATGGCCATCCATGCAGCTCCTCAGTTAATTCTTCCTCATTTCAAATAACTAACAGGTACTGTTTCAATGAATCCTAATTCCAAATTGTCTAGGGACAAAATCTGATTGCTCTAACTTGAGTCTGTTGTCTCCTTTTTCAATAACAATGGAGGAACAGGGTAATGAAATAGAAACATAACTTCTGAGTCTACCACTTTCAAAGTGGAAGTATTGATAGTGTTCAGAAAAATGGGGCACCTGGGTGGCTCAGTGGGTTAAAGCATCTGACTTCAGCTCAGGTCATGATCCCAGGGTCCTGGGATCAAGCCCCACATCGGGCTCTCTGCTTGGCCGGGAGCCTGCATCCCTTCCTCTCTCTCTGCCTGTCTCTCTGCCTACTTGTGATCTCTTGTCTGTCAAATAAATAAATTTAAAAAAAAAGTATATTTATGGGCTGGACTAACAGCCTTCAAATTTCAATTCAAAATGGTTGAGCCAATCCTTATAGACCTGTTAGAACTATGCTCACAAGCTATGTCTTACTCTTACCCTACCACAGATCATGTTCTGTAAATACAGCTCCACCATTAATTTGGTTGATGTACAACAACCACACAACCAAGACCAGGGGCTTTCATTCCATTCCATTCCTTTCCCTTCCATTCCGTTCCATTCTGTTCCATTCCAGTAGCCAAGAACCAAATGTCAGCCAACATGCTAAACTTTGAATATAGGAATCAAAATGAGATATGGCCCTTTCCTGAAGGCTGTCAAAGTCTAATATTAGGGAGAGATACTTAGAAGAAACTACTTACATGTAGCTCATAGTAGACTCTGAAAATGACATAAGAGAGAAGTTATGACAAATAAGAGGCAAATAATAACCAAATGCTAAGTTGTTGGGCCTCTAAGGAGGTTCAGTATAAATGCTATATAGCAGACTTACTGTTGTAAAAATGCATTAAATGGTATGATTGTAGACTTCATCCACTATTGTCAGCATTAGCATGCATTCATCTTATAACTAATTCATATAGCTGGAAATATATAGTGCAAAATGAGATTGCACAATTTGGCTAGGATGCATATAAATCTGGAGATATATGATAGTGTTCCAGAGGGTATAGAGTGGTACAAATAAATATGTCACATCATCCCCCAAAATCAATTTTCTTTGAAAGTTCTGGATATAAAAAATAGAGCTCACTTCATGGTTACTGTTTTAAGAGACCCAGTGATCACTGCAATCTAAGTCAACTGGTAAGTATTTCTACCTCACAGAATTTCTGGCTGTTCTCTAAACTTGCATCTGCTTCACACATATGGGACAGTTCCATTGCAAACTTAATACCACACAGTGGATACTTAGATAAGCAAAACCAGTGGATCTTAGGAGCTTGCTATGGGCTAGGGCCACCTATACTCTTAAGGAATTTGTAGGCATATTCTTGAACATAAATCTTAAGCTTACTTGGGATTCTTCTGTCAGAAGGAATAGGATAGGTTATGCTGTTGTAAGAAACAACTTCTAAAACACAGTGGCTTCTGTGTAAGTTTTCTATTGCATATAACAAATGACCATGAACTTGGTGGTTTAAAGCACATTAATTATCTCAGTTTCTGCAAGTCAGAGGTTGAGGTTCTAGATTCTCTGCATGAAAGTCTTAGCAAGTTGCAGCTGTTAGCTGGGGCTGTGGTTTCACCAGAAGCTCGATTAGGAAAAGATTCACTTTTCTTCTTCATTTTGTAGGCAGACTCTACCTCATATTGGCTATAGAACTGAGGATTTCAGTTTCATGCTTGAGGTTACCTTTCTGTACTAGATACTGCCTGCCATTCCTTGGCACTGGGATTCTCCAACACAGGTCCTTCTTTCATAATAGCTTACTTCAAGGCCGGTGAGGGGAGTCCCTGGTTTGTCTGCAGGTAAGATATTTTTACATGTATTGTTGTATCATCACAGAAAGTGACCTCCTATTACTTTTGCATATTCTATTGATTAGAAGCAAGCCCCACCCACACTCAAAAGGAGGGGATTTCAGAAAGCATGAACAATAGGAGATGAGCAGTATTGGGCATCACCTTAGAGTGTGTCCACCAGAGCTTACAACAATGCAGGTTTATTCTTCATCATATTTATATACATGTTCACTGGGGACAATCAAGGAACAGGCTAATGGAGACTCCATTTTGACATGTATTTCCTTAATCACTGCAGCAGAGTCAGTGTGTACTGACTCTAAATGTTTTTGTCTTAAAAAGTGACTGATCACTTCTGCTAACATTTCATTGACCAAAGCAAGTTGGGTGGCTATGCCTAAATTCACAGGGAATGGAGAAACATGGTACCAACCATATGTGAGAATGTGAGAAGAGGATATACTTGTTTAACAGCATGTATGGCTGCCATGCCTTCTTGTGAAAGGTGGGGAGCCAGTTCCAGCTGACTTCTTAGCACCTGCATTTGACTTCTGGGTCTGCATCATATTTATCTCAGTTCAAATTCCTCATTCATTTTCAGTGTGAAAGTCTATTTATTCTTGATCCCAGACAGCAGCTGATGTCACATCACTCTGTTTTCTTCTGAATTAGGTTCACTAATAGTAAGAATTTGGGGGCTCTAAATCTGCTTATGCTGTTGAAATTTTTTCTAGTAAAGCATTGCTATAAATTGCTTCCTGGATCTGATTTTTGAAAATAACTTCCAAGGACTTTGCTGAATGGTTTATTTAAAATGTCTCATATGTCTTAAAATATTTCTACCCCATTCCCTGCCTATGTATGGTCAGAAATTTGAATTGCATTCTAAAATTTCTCCACTTTCTTAAATACCCATTCTGTATTATATGCTATTTTATTTGCAAGAAAGTTTCACTGGTGGCTTTGGGACCATATGTTTTATCCTCCCAATTTTCTAATAGCTAATTTCTCTACTCTCAAGACCTGTGGCTGTACTGAACATTTCAGGAGCATGCTTTCTCCTTGGCTCCAGATCCTTCTGTATAAACCCTAAATATATGCTCTGTTAAAGTCTCTTGTTTATAGTAGTTTGTAGTCTTGTTTAGAGATTCCAATACTTGTCAGATAGACACTAATATAGCAGTCCTGGTTGGAAATTTCTCTCTCAGTGGGTAAAATAGGAGAAAGAAACTCAGCTTAAATATATGTACAATGGGACATTTTTCCTCTTCTAGGAAAGATTTCTTCAATTTCTTAAAGCATGGCATGTCAGTTAAGCTCTGTTAAAAACAACCTCTAGTCAGCTGGTTCAGGTGTGAGTTTCTTAGAATTGCTGAGTCTAATAAGTTCACACCCAAATTTTTGTGTACTTAGCTTTCCATTTGACCCCATTCAGCAATGTAAGTAGTAGTTTCCAAACTTTGCTTTGACTTTGAGGTGCATTCCAAAAACAATCAGGACTTGTGCCTGGTGATGCTCTATATCCTCATTCAATTCTTTCAATGGATTTGAGTCAAGGCAGAAACATCTACAACCTGATTATGTTTGAGGGTAGATGATTACATATAGCTGGTCAAATAATGCTAGATAACAGGATCCAAGACATAGAGTCTAAAAATGAAATCTGAGTGACCACAGGCATAAGAGATTTTTATAAATCTGCTGCCAATCCCCCAAATCTAATCACTTTTATTTGCATATCTTTTTTCTTGGCTATCACCTAACTGCCTCTATTGTTTTAGTCATAATTTCAGCCCTGCCACATGAGTGCAAAACTTCAGCTTTCAACAGTTTCTCACAAAATCTGCATGCAATCATTGAATTTATTAATTCCTTCACTGTGGGAATTCAGCAAAATGTGGGTGGGATCATATTTTAAATTATGGGGACCCCATTATCCATCACCATTTTCCCTGTCTTTTGCTGTGCTACTTTGTATCCCAGAGCAGACACCAGCACATTCTTTGTCTTCTGTAGGAAAGATTGTGGAATGATTCTGCTCATACTGAGGCCCCCCAAGGTTTCCCTTTGTATCTAGAAGGACCTTGTGTATTAATTTATGTCTTAACAGTGTACTTCTTGAAAGATGTCACAGTGAGAAAAAGTTTCCCTTTTTTCTAGGTATAATTAGAATTGTATTTATACCAAATAACATACAGTAGATATGAGCGATGTAGTAGAGGCTTTGGAAATACAGATGATTGATTCTTACATGGAAGGCTGGGATAAAGAAGTAAAAGTGGCTGGGAAATCCAGGACATGGGCATGGAAGAAGCAAGGGCACCTGTGATTATGATGTATTTAAAGAAAGTTGAATAAATGGCACTGAAACAAGGATAGGAGAAACAGAAGGGGATTGATGAGAGAAAGGTAGACTGTTGTACCTAGGAAGAGTCATTCTGTTTTTGGACATATAAATATTATGAAGAATCTTCTGGAAAATTTGGATAGACTGTAGACCTGAGTCATTATCCTTAAAGCTTTTCTCTCCTTAAAATTTCTGCTTCAAGTGGCAAGTGTGAATTTGAAATTTTGTAGAACAAAGTAACTAAGCAACAAGATGGAACATGTTAAGTTATGAAACAGTGACATTTGATTTAATATTTCATAGTAGTACATATTGTACTTAGGACTAGATGGAACATACAAAAGTAACAGAATCTCATATTCTGAAAATTCATTCCATGTGTATTAAACCTTAGTAAACCAGAGTTTGCTCAAGCATTATTTGACAGTCAGAAAGAATGATTTCCTCTCTTAAGCTTAAATGTGAAGCTTAAATTATATGGGATCTAACTGAATTGAAAAAGTGCTTCTATTTTAATATATTTTATTTTAGAAATGTGGATATTTTGTGAGGTAAAAAAAAATGCAGGGCATTGAGCAAGCATTGAAGTAGAGAGGGGGACATCTTCCTCCTTCTTTTCCTGTCTCTCATTATTCCTTTTTTTCTACCCCTTTCCTTCCTTCCACAAATATATATTGAGTGTTTGTTATGTGTCAGGGACTATGCAAGGTGCTGGGAGACACACTGGCAGTTGCATAAATACTACTCTTAGTGGGATAAATACTCTTAGGAAAAGGTGTTCTAGAACTGTATTGGAGGAGTCTGAACCTAGACTTGAGGGATGAGGGAAACATTCCAGAGAAGTTAAGTTTAGGTGAAAATGTGAAGAATGAGAGATGTCACAGAGAGTTGAAGAGTTTTGAATGTTGAAAGGATTACTTATAGTTAGTTAATTTCCGGATAAATAGTAAATTTATAAGACAAAACAGTGTTATGCTTTTAAATGTAATTTATAAATTTTGACATAGTTTTCAGAAATATATTAAAATATCCATAGTCATTTTGATCTGTGATTACTCACCTAAATAAACCCAAACTGAGTATACTAACACCAGCCTTATGCAATCAGTCCTGTTTGTTACCTTAGTTAATAAAATTTTCTTAGGTGTAACAATGTTATAAAGAAAATGAAACAAGAGACAGATAGATGGGTTATGATATTATATAAAGAGTGTATGGAAGGCTCTTCTGATGAAAAAATATTTGAGCATTAACCTGAGGGAAGTGAGGAAGAGAATCTTAAAGATATCTGTGGAGAAAGCATCTCAGGAAAAGGGGACATTATATGCAAAAACAAGCTGTTTATGTATATGAAAAGACATGTTTTTTGAAGGTTAAAAATGCATATTGTAATCTATCTAGTAAACAACTAAGAGTAAAATAAAAGGCATATATAAAATGCCAAAAATGCCAATAGAGGACATACGTGGAATTTGAAAAAATACTTAATTTAATGCATCCTACTGACCCCCAAAAAGAGGAAGGAAGAACAATGGAACAAAGAGCTATGGGACACATCAAAAACACCAATATCATAGACTTAACTACAGATATCTCAATAATTACGTTAGATGTACATACATTAAAGAATGCAATTAAAAAGCAGAGATTATTAGGCAATGTTTAAAAAATGATCTACATTTTGATTATAAGACATATTTTAAGAACAGACACCAAGACACAGGGAATTCTGTAAGTTAAAGGTCAGAAATATAAACATTCCCTGGAAACACTAAGCATAAGAATGCTATGACTGTATTAATATCAGATAAAAGTGTCAAACAATCAAGAATTTATATTAATGTTAAATAGATCTGAATCTAAAATCATATTTTCTAAAATTCTTTAACCAAAATTGTAAAACTAAAGGGAAAAATTTGCATGGAATCACAAAAGAACCCAAATAGTCAAAGGAGTCTTGAGAAAGAACAAAACTGGAGTATCACAAGCCTTGATTTCAAGATATACTACAAAGCTATAGTAATCAAAATAGTATGGTACTGGCACAAAAGTAGACACATGGATCAATGGGATAGATTAGAAGTCCACAAATAAACCTATGCTTATATGGTCAATCAATGACAAAGGAGGCATGAATATAGAATGGATAAAAGATAGTCTCCTCACTCAGGAAACTATAAAGTACTCATGAAAGAAATTGAGGAGGACATAAAGAAATGGGAAAACATTCCATGCTTATGGATTGGAAGAACAAATATTGTGAAAATGTGTATGTTACCTAAAGCAATCTACACATTAAATGCACTCCCTGTCAAAATACCATCAATTTTTTTCAAAGAAATGGAACAAACAATCCTAAAATTTATATGGAACCAGAAAAGCCCCCGAATAACCAGAGGAATGTTGAAAAAGAAAGCCCAAATTGGCAGGATAACATTTCCAGACTTCAAGCTCTATTACAAAGCTGTCATCATCAAGAAAGTATGGTACTGGCACAAAAACAGACACATAGATCAATGGAACAGAATAGAGAGCCCAGAAATAGACCCTCAACTCTATGGTCAACTAATCTTTGACAAAGCAGGAAAAAATGTCCAATGGAAAAAAGACAGTCTCTTCAACAAATGGTCTTGGGAAAATTGGACAGACACATGCAGAAGAATGAAACTGGACCATTTCCTTACACCACACATGAAGATAGATTCAAAATGGATGAAATACCTCAACCTGAGACAGGAATTCATCAAAATCCTTGAGGAGAACACAGGCAACAGCCTCTTTGACCTCAGCCACAGCAACTTCTTCTTAGGAACATCGCCAAAGGCAAGGGAAGCAAGGGAAAAAATGAACTACTGGGACTGCAACAAAATCAAAAGCTTTTGCACAAAAGGAAACAGTGAACAAGACCAAAAGACAACTGACAGAATGGGAGAAGATATTTATAAAAGACATATCAGATAAAGAGCTAGTATCCAGAATCTATAAAAACTTATCAAACTCAACACCCAAAGAACAAATAATCCAATCAAGAAATGGGCAGAGGACGTGAACAGACATTTCTGCAAAGAAGACTTCCAGAGGGCCAACAGACACATGAAAATGTGCTCAATATTACTCAGCATCAGGGAAATACAAATCAAACCCACAATGAGATACCACATCACAACAGTGAGAATGGCTAAAATTAACAAGTCAGGAAATGATAGATGTTGGCAAGGATGTGGAAAAGGAGGATCCCTTTTTGTTGGTGGGAATGCAAGCTGGTGCAGCCACTCTGGAAAACAGCATGGAGGTTCCTCAAATGGTTGAAAATAGAGCTACCCTATGACCCAGCAATCACATTACTGAGTATTTAATCTAAAGATACAAATGTAGCAGTCCAAAGGGACATGTGAATCCCAATGTTTAGAGCAACAATGTCCACAATAGCCAAACTATGGAAAGAAACTAGATGTCCTTCAACAGATGAATGGATAAAGAAGAGATGGTATGTATATATACAATGGAATACTATGCAGCTATCAAAAGAAATGAAATCTTGCCATTTGCGATGATGTGGATGGAACTAGGAGGTATTATGTTGAGAAAAATAAGTCAATTAGAGAATGACAATTATCATATGATCTCTCTGATATGAGGAATTTGAGAGGCAGGATGGGGAGTTTGGGGGGTAGGGAAAGAAAACATGAAACAAGATAAGATCTGGAGGGAGACAAACCAAAAGAACTCTTAATCTCACAAAACAAACAGCATTGCTGGGGTGAGGGAGAGGGTGGTTGGGTTATGGACATTGGGGAAGGTATGTGACATGGTGAGTGTTGTGAAATGTGTAAGCCTGATGATTCACAGACCTGTACCCCTGGGGCAAATAATACATTATATGTTAATACAAATAATAAAAAAAGAGAAACAAATCACTAAGATGAATAAAATAGGGATCATCACCAGAGATGTTAAAGAAAATAAGGGGATATATGAATAACTTTATAACATATCATGCAGTAATTTATAGGAAATTCCTATTCCCTTAAAAGCACAACTTTCTATAACTTTTACAATAAGAAATATAATTTTTAAATCATCTTATATCTATTAAAGAAATAGAATTTTCACAAAGAAAATGGTAGTTCCAAATGGCTTCAGTATAAATTCTATTAAATATTTAAGGGAGAAAAATCATACTTGTATTTTACAAACTCTTCAGAAAGTAGATAAGGATGATTATTCCCCAGTTCATTTTATGAAGCCAGAATAACCCTGATACTAAAATAAGACAAAGATATTACAAAGGGAAAAAAATGAAGACTAATATTTCTCATGAATATAAATGCAAAGATCTTTAATAAAGTATTCTATTGATTACAATAGAACAGCAATATATAATAGGGACCATTATTTACGACCAAGTAGGTTTTATCCCAGGATTTCAAATTGGCTCATATGTGAAAATCAATCAGTATAATTCACTACAGTAAAGGATTATGAGAGAAAAATCACACAATCACTTTAATAGAGCAGAAAAGTATTGGCTAAATTCAGTGACAATTTATGATTAAAAAAATTCCCAACAATAAACCATGAATGGAAGAAAACTTCTTCACACTGATAAAGAACACCTATAAAACTTGGTGGCTAGTATGAGATTTAATGGTCAAAAATTAACCTTTTTTCTCTTATATCAGAAGCAAAGAAAAGACTGCTCTCATTTCTCTCCCCTGCTAAAGTTAAAGGAGAGACCAAAATGCAATAGGAGAAAGAAATAAAGTTTGAAAAAGCAGTTATTATTCAAAGGCAAGTGAACTGTCCATAAAATAGTCAAAGGAACCTATGAAATTGCTATGAAATAGTAAGGGAATTTTGTAAGAATTGTCAATACACAGTCAATATATAAAAATCAACTATTTTCTTTAAATTTTCAAAGTATAATTGAGGAATAAAAAATTTAAAACATTCCCTTTGCAATAGCATCTGATGTTTAGGAATAATCTAATGACAGTTACTTTAGACTTCTATACCCAAAACTACAAAACATTTCTGGCAGATTAAAACTCTAATAAGATAGATGAAAACCAATAGAGAGATTAAAACTCTAATGAGAAATATATATCAAAATAATCGATTGGAAGATTTTATATTGTTAGTGTTAATTCTCTCTTGATTGGTATAAAAATTTAACAAAAACCCAGTAAGATTCACAGTAGGGTTTTTTGTTTGTCTGTTTTGATTAAAAAAAATTATAAACTGGTTCTAAAATCTGTGTTGCAGAGAAAGACCTAAAGAAAATAGTAAATTTTCTTGAAAGAAAATAGTAAATTTTCTTGAAAGAAAATAGTAAATTTTCTTGAAAGAAAATAGTAAATTTGGAGCTTTTACCTTTATTTCAAAACTTGCTATAAAGATATATAATTAAGATAGTGTGACATTAGTGATAGCACAGACAAGTAGATCAAAATACACAACTGAAAAACCATAAATATTCCCACAAGTAGGGCAAATGACTTTTGACCAAACTACTAAAGCAATTGGGTGAGAGAACAGAAAATCTTTTCAGCAAATGCTGCTGGAGCGATTGGATGGGGAAGGGGAAGAAGGCTCTCCACCCTTAATGTCATGCACAAAAACTGATGTGAGTTGAATGATAGATTAAAATGCTGAAGTTAAAACAATAATACTTCTAGAAGAAAACCTAGAGGAGTATCTTCACAATCCTGGGATAGGTAAAGATTTCTTAAAGACCACACAAAAAGCACTAACTAAAAAGGAAAAATTAAAAAATAAATTAGCCTTAAAAAATTAAAAGGTGCTCAATCTGTGCAATAAAAAATAAACAATAATAGTGTTGGATTATAAGCTAGAGAGAATTAAATATATATATTCACAAGTCTGCACTGATAGAAATAAAGAATGGAAGAGAAGAATTACAGAATTCTAATTCATAAATGAAGACAAATGACAAAAACAGAACATCATTTGAACATTACAGTAGTGATGTTCCCAAGTTCCACTAATGCCAAAATAAGTAAGGAAAATTTTAAGCAGAGACAAGATATTTGGGTACTCTCAAAGTAACTCCCCCCAAGTATTTATCAGTTTCAGAGCAAAGAGTAGTAACTTTACAGTGGAGAATCCTGGTAGACACTCCTTCAGGCTAAATGATTAATGTTAATATCATTAGTAATACATATCAACATCATGTACCCCTTGAAAAAGTCACCTCACCCTGTGGCTTCCTTTAATAATGTATAATATCAATTTCTTTATGAAATTGAGAGAAATTCTACAAAATACATGACAGGTATAGTTCAAAGTGTCAAAATCATGAAAAACAAGGACTGACTGTCATAGATTGCAGGAGACTCAGAAGACCTGACAACTAAGTGCAATATGGAATCCTTGTTTAGCTAGAACAGAAAAAGGACATAGATGAAAAAACTGTTGAAATTTGAATACTTTCTGTACTTTAATTATATGCTAGTATACCAAAGTTAATTTTTTAGTTTTCATTAATGTTCAGTGGTTACACAGATGTTAACATAGGGGGGATTGGGTGAAGGGTATATGAGAACTGTGTACTATTTTTTTTTAACTCTTCTGTAAGTCTGAAATTATCTCAAAAGAAAATTTTAAACAAAACAACAGTGACCAAAACTAAAAACTCATTTCTAAGTCACTTCTCTGTAAGAGCAACCTCATTTTCCTGGTCTGTCTGTGTAAATGATTTCATTAATGTACCTTACTATCTATGGGACATTTTGAGTATATGCCATATCCGTAGCCTCTTTTGAGGAAGGTAGCCAAAGAGAGTTCTCTGATTATGGTGCAGGTAATTTGACATAAGACTTAGTAAACTTCCTTAAGAAATGCAAATTTTAACTAATTTTTCTTTAGGCAAAAGATTTTTTTCCCCCTCAACACTAAATGTTGCTTCTCCACAGGAAATTTAAAGACATTACATCATAAGTTCAGTAATGTCTTGGTTTACACTAGTGTCCATTTGAATATCTATTTTAAAAAATGTTTGGTTATATGAATGATAATGAAGTCTTTTGCTGAAAGAGGCTCTCAATGTGAAATTTTATGTACCAGTGGAGCAAAAGGACGAAACGTTCTGAAAGAAGCAGGAAATTGTTAGTTAGACCCCTGAAATCAAATTACATAGATTTCTGCTCTACTTAGCTGTCCATGTTGAGCTTAGTCTTTATAATATTTAAGAATTCAAAAAAATCATTTTATGCCTTTAAGAACAAAAATACTTGAATATAAAAAACTCAGTTCAGCATATTATCTTTGCATCCACACTGTAATGATCTATGAGTGCTCTTGATACAACACTGTTGATAGTCCTGACAGAGTACATCAGAAAGTTCACAATGCTAAATCACAATAATAGCAAAGAATGAGGACACGAATCAAGTGGGGAAAAAAAAGTGAGTAACGGCAAATGTAGCCCATAGGTAAACTTTCTTTTGGACTGAAAACAGAGGCAAATTAGTAGACATTTCTAACAGTGTCCTTGAATAGACTGTATTTGATTCACAAGGTCACATCTTCAGAAGTATTATTGAAAATGTATGATGTTTATTCATTATCATGTTTCCTCTGTCATTCTCAGTAGTGTCAACTAATGATCAAATATGTCCTTTAACATTTTCTTATAGCTGCTTTTTAGCCAGGGAAATAATCTGCACTGAAGGCAGAGATACATCTTCACCCCATGTTACAAAGCTGTGAACTACTTGTTTGTTTAGTGATTTTCACTGTTGATAATATGATGTTTGGTCCAGTGTTGGTAGCAATGCTTCCCTTGTCATTGTCATTAATGGCATTGTTGAAGTACCATTAATACTTTGTGTTTGGGGATGTTCTCTCTTGAATTCAGTTCCCCTTGAAAAGAGACCTACTCTGACACTATGGAATTAGCATTAACGTCCTAAGACCACTGGGGAAACAACTAAAAGAACTGCTGACTTCCTTCAGCAAGTTTACTGAGCTTCTATTTCTGGTGATCAGGGTTGGAATACTTCACATGTTTGTCTCATGGTACTCAAGGCTGGTTCTTGTAAAACTGGGAAGTGGAAGGGCAGATATACCTAAAAGAGTGTAGAAGGCCAAGGTTCTTTTCCCAGGTTATTTTCTTACTACTTACTAACTTCTAAAGTTGGGCAATTTATTCACCCTACTCTTAGTTCTACTTTATTTAACTATTTTTTCTAAAAAGAAATTTATGAAGGCTTACCTAAGTGTTCCACATGGATATTACAGGGATTGAATATGAGGTAGTTTTGCAAGAAGAAGGCGAATGTAGGATATTCTTACTTGTACTTGTTAGAATAAAAACAAAAGTTTCTTTGATACTTGATTTCTCCTCTTTCTCTTTAATTTACCTCACTGAACACTGTTTTCTCTTTCTTTCTTTTTCCCTTTCTTTCTTAATCTTCAGGCGTCTGGTACCCTTAGGTTCACTTACATATTTTAGAAATTCTAAGTTACACTTTCCTATGCCTATGATTTGCTCTCCCATACAATTATTATTATATTTTTTACTTTTCACATTTTAATGTAATACAGATACTTATCCAAAGGAATGAGGCTAAAATATTAGATTTCATGTAGGATGTGCCTTCTTTTTTACACCTTTATTGTAGCACTAACCAGTCATCACTTCTTGCCTTATATTATAAGTGATTGTTTCTGTCCTCTCCCAGCATATTTACCAAATATATAAATTAATCATGAGCAGAAATTCAACTTAGAAATATTTATACTTGTTTCCAGGTATTTTCAGATTCAATAGATGTATAATATACATATATTACAGAGTTTAGTCAAATCAGCACAACTGAAAATGACAAATACTTGGCAAGCTAACTGCATTTCCTCTATCCTGGGCCCCAGGCACATCCCCCTAGGCACAGATCTCTTTTCAGCTGGGCTGGGTCTGGGCCTTAGCATCCCCCCGAAAATGGCACTCAGGAGGCATGATAAGTTCATTAGACTGGGCATTCTAAATATTACCTGCCTGCTATCCCTATCTTAACAGAGGTTAATTCAGATATGGAAGATTACTTTTCTCTGTAGCTCTGGTTTACCAGTTGCCAAATTGAAATTACCAAAGACATAGATAAGTGAATTGTAGCCAAAACAAGAGAACTGCTGGAGGTGGTGTCTGTTGGCTCTCTCTCTTTCTCTCCTGTTATTCTCTCCTGTTCTCCAGAACTTGATTCTGTTTTCTTCCTTTTGTCCTTATTAATTATAAAATTATAAGAAGCCTTTTGTGGAAATGTTGTCTTAGGGACTCTATCATACCTCTGAGTCAAATTTAACCTTCTCTTCAAAGCCTCACCTGATAGCTCAATTGTTATTAATTTCCTATCGTCTGTCCTCATGGGTCTCAGATGGCTATCAGTTTCCCAAGGGTCCTGGAAATCAGACTCCAAAGGCTGTGAAAGGAGAAAAATCACAAAATTGTATCCAATGCTCATGTCTAAACCACTCACCTCCCAGGAAAAGGCATGAGTTTATACCAATCAACAGATTTCATCCCCTACAATTGGAAGCAGATTCCTAAAAATCATGGCCACTTGGAGGGGAGTGAACAAATTGGGGTTTAGTTGGAAGGAAATGGAGAGGAAAATTGGAAAATTGAATAGGTGGTGGACAGTGTCTGCTACATGGCAGCAGTGTGCCCATCTAATTTTTGATCATGTGGCGTCAGTTATTGCCATATATTGTGAGAACAGCAACTTCTCAGTCTTGTATCTTGCCATCCCTTCCATTAGAAATCTGATAATCTTTCAGGTCCAGTTTTACCATACACAGAATCTAATTTTCAGAGCAAATTTGTGGCTTAATAACCTATCGATAGGGGTCCACACATGAATTTTATTATGTTTGTGTTTGATGGTGTTGATGTGTGAACCATTTTCTATAATACAGGAAATTATATAGGGACTCTTAACTGTGAGTCAGGTTCTGGTCTAAATAGCCTTTACTTTTTTCAGATGAGAAATAGTTTTGTAGATGAAATAGAGTTGGTCATTACAGGAGATCTAGATATGGAACTGATCATGTTACACCAAATATAATGAAAAAGTCCCTTACATTCAGTAATACAACTAAGTGATGTACCTAATATTTGTAAAGACTAAAGATAGCATATTTAAGTGTAAACTAAGGTAATAAAGGTACATATCTATACATAAATTCTGCACAACACAATTTCTGTTAGATTTTCTTTAGCATTTTTACTGTGTTGTCATTGCAGTTTTGTGTCTTGTCATATTTTTACCTATTTCTATGTACAATCAGGAAATTGCTTTGGAGTGCAGTAATATACCCATAGAATCACATTACAATGATTTGCAAATAATGTCACCATCACTATTACAGTTTTCACTTGGAAAAGTATCTTACCTAGAAGTTTCTCTTAAGGCAAGCTATAAACAACTTCATTAGAAATAGTTGTTTTTAATGGTACATTTCAAACTTATTTCCAGTTTTGTTCTGTGTTCTTTCTAAATTTGCAAGAATTTGATTGATCAACTGTCTTCAGGTTTGTTTGTTTGTTTGTTTGTATCTTTTAAAGCGTGAATGTGTCTTTCTAAGCATCAATATCTGACCCATCATGGATTACTGTATGGACAGCCTTACTGTAATTGTGTTCTGTCTAACATTTAACTTAACCTTAGAAGATCAAGTGAATTACTTATTGCAGCTTCATTCCTTAAAAATTTCTTATGGCCTTGATGTTGAGACTGGAGTCTGGTAGTCTGGAGTCTGCTGGGTAGATTGACTTGAGAACAAGCCATTTCAGAATTTCAGAACTAGAAGGAGGAGAGAATCTTCTTCACTTGGGATTAGATGTTTGGATTACATCTGTGGTGAGTTTATTGGGGGATGGAGACTCTGAGGGGAAGCAGCTTGCTCATTCTTCTTGTTGCTGTGTTCACATGGAACCATCATATCTGCATCTCCCAGAGAATGTAAAGGTATCTCCAGCTAGTAGAATAGCAGCCTCTTTCCTACTGCCTTTGACGTTTCATTCTGGTGCTTTTGAAATGACTCTAAAAAAAGTGAAAGATTAAAGGAAAGCAGTCTGCCAAGTGAAAGAAACCAGCTTTTGGAGCTGAGCTTATAAATATAAGCTTATAAACAAGGGCTCAGGCTTCAGAGAAAGGATAAAAAGGCCAAGGAATTCCTCTGTCTTCTGTACTCAGAGGATGTTCCTTCCTTGTCAAAGGAAAAAATGAATAGAATGGTCTCAAATTGAACAGAGAGGGTGTTGAGAAGGAGAAAGATAAACTTTCAGACATCTGCAAAGGGCAGAATATTTTCTCTGGCATTATTGCTTTAGACTATATGAATCCACTGTCCTCAGGGGCCATCCTGCATGCCATTGCAAGAGGAAGGCTACAGGAGAAAAGGGAAAAGTCACATGTCTGGGCTTTTCCTGTAATTGCTCCTAGGTTCCCAGTCAAGCCAATTTTCAAGGTAAGAAAGTCGTTTCTCAGTGGACCTATGCCTTCCAGCTGTTGTCTTGCTTTCCCTTTTGTATTTGTATTTGTACTTCCACTTTTAGTTTTCATTGTCCTCTTCAGGTTAACTCTACGTGTAGAGTATATGGCTTTCTACAGGAATCAAGCCCTTCACATCATTCAGCCCAAGACTTCAATATTGCTTGGAGAAACATAAATGGACATCTTGTCATGATGAAAGTGTGAACAGTTTCACTCTGTGAACAGTTGCAGTGCTGTTTCCTGAAGCTTCTGCTTTGGGAAGACTATTTTATATCTCCCTATTTACCCTTACATTATTAATTCTAACATTAGAGCCTCTTCCTTAAATAGGTCTGAATTATTTTGCTTTACCATCTTCAGCATTTTATTTTGGTTTTCACAGATGATTATGTTCCATTTGAATGTATTTTTCATATGCTATGCTCCTCCTCTCAAGATAGGACTTATTAGAATATTGTTCTTGAACCGTTAGGAAAGCTTTTTCTCATTCTGATATTCATCACTGCTTTTATTATTACAACAATAGCAAAGCATAATATTGCCCAAAAGGGAGGTGATTATTTTACATTCATAACTTTGGTAATACCTGCCATGTGAAATGTTAAAGGCATTCTTTAATTATTATTGTTTCTTTTTGATAAACAAGAAAGACCACATGATTGATTCCTGTGTCTTTGCCACATGAACATTTTAATTACATGAAAAATGGTTATAGTTAAATTAGTGGGCGCCTGGCATAATTCAGATTTTGAATCATCTTCTGGCAACCCCACTGCCACCACAATTTACATTTCTACTACTCTCCTCATGACTAATATTTCCAAATAAGCAGTAGGAAGCAACAACAACAAATTCTAAGAAGAAGCAATTTAAAATTTTTTACTTCTATTATGACAATTTTTATTTCTTTTAATTTTTTAAAAAAGATTTTATTCATTTATTTGAGAGAGGGGGAGGGGTGAACACAGAGGGAGAGTGAGAGGGAAAAGCAGACTCCCCACCGAGCAGAGAGCCCTATGTGCAGCTCAATCCCAGGACCCCAGCATCCTGACCTGAGACGAAGGCAGACTCTTGACAAACTGAGCCACCCAGGCGTCCATAACTATTTTTAGACTTAAGTGACCAACCTACAGAATGGTTAAGGACACCAATAAAAAGTACCTGTCATCTCTTCTGAAGAGAAGGACTCATAATTTATGAATAATGAGAACAAAGGGAATCAGGTCACAATAAGTTAATGACAGGAAAGAGACCTCTAGGAATAATTGCTGCCCTAAAACCATGTGTGGAAGTTAGATCCTAAGGGAGGAAATAAAGAGCGATATAGATAAGAGACTTTATGCTTGCAGATTCCCTTAAAGTGTCACCTGAAGTAACTGGTGATGTTCGATAAAGCAAGTGTGAAGATATTTTGGTAAACTCTCAAGAATGATTAGATGAGACTTAGTCTATATATTAAGTGTTTTACTTCTAACTAATACTCTTAAATACCTGATTTGGTATGTTGTATAGAAAACAAAATATTTTTTAAGAGGCAGGTTGAGTATCATTTAAATAAATTCTCCATTGTCTTCATGTTCCTGAATCTGTAAGCTCAGAGCATCAATTTCTAACATCATTTGTGCCCATGAAT
Organism: Taxidea taxus jeffersonii; assembly: GCA_003697995.1. NCBI lineage: Eukaryota > Metazoa > Chordata > Mammalia > Carnivora > Mustelidae > Taxidea > Taxidea taxus. Next base: position 29,388 of record RCUC01134139.1, read on the forward strand.
TGCTTCAGATGTTTCTTGCATTCTTAACTTGGATTTTCAGAAAACTTTGGTAGTATATTTGCTTAGTGCCAGTTCCAGCCTCATGGTATGGCTTGAAAATATGTAAGAGGGTCATAGTGGAATAGAAGAAAAAATTGCTGTTTGTTCATTTTTGAGCTAGTATCTTAGGAGATGGTGGGAGATGAAGGAGGTGGTAAGGGCTGGAGGTATAGGTTCATGCTGCTGAATGTTTAATTTTGAGTCTAGGAAGAGCAGGTGTACAATGGGAAGTCCTGACTTATCTGCTCTCACCTCATTGATTTTTCAGTGACTAGACCATGAACTATTCCTACTTCATTCATAATATCTATGTCACAGTCACCTCACCTGTCATAGAGACATAAAAATGAATGAAGTAGGTGTTCTTTTTTTGTTTTTGATGAGTATGGCTTGTCACTGACTGTCTGACTGTCAAACTGAGTTGAAACTCTAGGAAGCATTGGAGTCTTTGAGATTTTTCACTAGCTTATGTGTTAATTCAGCTGCTGGATATTGCCGTGTTACCAAGTAAGTGCCTTAAGATTTCTGTTCATTTTAAATCTTAAAAACGGAGGGGTGCCTGGGTGGGGCAGTGGGTTGAGCTTCTGCCTTCGGCTCGGGTCATGATGTCAGGGTCCTGGGATGGAGCACCACATGGAGCCCAGCATTGAGCCCCGCATTAGGCTCTCTGCTCAACGGGGAGCCTGCTTCCTCCTCTCTCTGCCTGCCTCTCTGTCTCTCTCTGTCAAATAAATAAGTAAAATCTTTAAAAAATCTTAAAAAAGGAAAAAAAATAACCAAATTAGGTCACTATATTTATAAAACTTTCTCCCTTCAGCCACAGACCTGACATTTGTTTTGAAGTGAACTCTATGACTCTTTTTAGTATAGGCTTTTTGTGGGATGACTTTTAATCTAGAAGATGGCACTCCTGATTCATCATATTTTATTATAGTACTTATTACATGGAAATGGGGGTGACCAATATATAGGCACAGGCCCTGGTTATTTTCTCCAAGTGGTCTTAAGAGGCTATCATCTCTCTCGCCATTTTAGCTTGCTGTCAAGTGGAGGTATTCATACTAAATTAGTAACACAGAGTACAACATCAAATGTTTTGCTATCAGTTATTTATCAGAAGATTGGTTATGAGAAAATTGAACTGAAGAATATCTAGAGAATGATCATCAAAGAGTTGATCGTGGAAGGTTATCTAGAGAGTACAGTAGATATGCACAGCTTTAGAACAGTGTATCTTTCCCAAACTAGGTTTCCTGAATCACAGGGTACCTCAAGAGTTAATACAGTATTCAGAAATTTAAGGAGAAAACAGTTGCTGCACTAGCTCCTTTAAATTTCAATCTTGGTTTAATTTAGGATATTGAAGCATTGTGTTTTTTAAGCATAATATTTTGGCTTTCATTGAGCTGTAGTTTGGTGATAGCCATTGTCCTTCATTGAGGAACTTTCCAAGAGTAGACCTCTGAAAGTCATTTCTAAATATATTTCAGGAATGTTGTTGAGAATCTGATTTATTCCAGTCACATTTTCCTCTTAGGGGGACCCATGTGAAGAAGTTCCCCTCAGGTCTCACTATTGTGAGACCTATATCACGATATATATATATCACTATAGGTCTTTTTTTTTGTCTTTGAAGATGTATTATTATTACTTATTGTTAAGTACTATTTTAAAATTATTATAAGATCTGTAAAATGAGCATTTGAAGATGCTTTTACTCTCCCTAGGTACCAGCAAGCTCAAAGTCACATTTGCTGGTTTGCTCTAAGAAATCTTCTAGATCTTTTGGCATGTCTTTTGTATACTTACAGCTTCATTTTCTTCTTCCTTACTTTATTTTATCATCTCCAATCTTCTTCATAATTTTTAACCTGGTTTTATTGCATGTGTATGTGTAGAGCAATTTATACCTTGCTGGAGTGGGATGGAGCTATACATGCACTACAGTTTTATGCCATTTCTTATCAACTTAACTTGATTTTAGGCTTTCTTACCACAACATTCACAGCTTAGTCACATGATATTTCTTTCCCATATAGACACATTCCCTTGTTCATGAAACACATTATATTCATTTGTTTAGCTGTTATGTCTTAGTCACCACTACAGACATTGTGTGGAGCGTGTCCTAAGGAACATGAAGAATGGAGTTGCCATTTACTGAGATGAGGAATACTTGCAGGAACAACAGTTTTGGATGGGGTGAGAAATTAGGAGACGAATTTTGAACAAGTTAAGTTTGAAATGAACACATGCAATCATATCTTCCTAAGAATTCCTCTGGGGGTGCCTGGGTGGCCTGGCCGGTTGGGAGTCTGCCTTTGGTTCTGGTTCTGGTCGTGACCCCTGGGGTCTTGGGATGGAGTCCTGCATTGTAGGGCTTCCTGCTCAGTGGGGAGCCTGCTTCTTCCTCTGCCCCCCACTTGTGCTTGCTCTCTCTCTCTCTAGTATTCTCTTTCAAAAAAAAAAAAGAATTCTTCTGGCTATGCTTATAAACAGGCAATGAGTCACATCTAAGGAACAATGGCATAGATTTAGACCATCACCTAGTGATCTCTTTTCCTCCTCTTTTGATGGATAAGGAGACAGCATCTAACTTGTCAGGGCACATCAAATATATCATCTCCTCTGATCCAGGTCTCAGATCTTTGATTCCTAAAGAAAATAAATGAATTTTCAGTGGTGAGGTGGGTCCTCTCTTGGCCTCAATCCCTTAATTGTTTGGAATTGGGGAAAACCTAGATTCCAGCTAAAACCACCATGCTATTATTGACAGAAAGGAACGCAGAACTCTAGGACTCAGCATGCTCTGCTTTTCCCTATTCATAAAGCACTGACAGCCCCTCCCCAACCACTTATTTCTAGTCTCAGGGCAGAACTAGGATGAGACCAGTGGAGCACTGACCTGGGGAGGGCAGGATAGGCTAAAAATTAGAGATGGCAGTAACATCTCAGTGGTCAATATAAATACTATTTTAATGCAATATTTTAAAAAAATCAAAATTTGGGCGCCTGGGTGGCTCAGTCATTAAGTGTCTGCCTTAGGCTCAGGTCATGATCCTGGGGTACTGGGATCAAGCCCCGCATCAGGCTCCCTGCTTGGCGGGAAGCCAGCTTCTCCCTCTCCCACTCCCCCTGCTTCTGTTCCCTCTCTCGCTGTGTCTCTCTCTGTCAAATAAACAAATAAAATCTTTAAAAAAAAATGTGAAATAACAGAGCTGTTATTTCGCATAATAACAGAGCTGTTATTTCACATAACCTAGCCATATAGAATTCTGTGGCCAAAGGAAAAATCAGTAACACTAATTTTATTTATTTAAAATTTTGATCATTTGCTCATCATAGATTTTTTTTTCATTTGGTACACCCTTAAAATTTGCTCCTGAAAAGCAGTGCCTCTCTCTTTCCTGACCTTGGCCCCAACTCTATCTAGACTAATCCATTTGTCTTTTACTACTGTCTATGTCAAATACAACAGGAATACCAGGTTTCATCCTTTGGGCTGTCAACCTCATGTCACTTCTCCTTTGTCTCCATCCCACTTCTCCTTAACTTTCACCTTGCCTTCTGGAATTCATAGATATTTAAGAGTTCGGAAGAGTTACATTAAGAACTTACATCACTCGTATTTTGAAGCTCTTCTCTGAATAATTTCTTTATCCTTTTTCCCTGCTTCTTTTATTTTCCTACCTGTCCTCTCAAATGGTATTTTCTTTCCCACATTCGTTATAACACTGGCATTGGAATGGGGTAAATGTCTTTGCTCTCTATAACTGTTTCCAGATCCTTTCCCCTCCTTTCCCCCTATAATTCCTATATGTTAAATATCTTGTGGTAAAAGCATAACACAAGGGGTGCCTGGGTGGCTCTGTCAGTTAAGCATCTGCCTTCGGCTCAGGTCATGATCCCAGGGTCCTGGGATGGAGCCCCACATAGGGCTCCTTGCTCAGAGGGGAGCCTGCTTCTCCCTCTCCCTCTGCCAGCTGTTCATGCTGCTTGTGTTCTATCTCAAATAAATAAATATAATCTTAAAAAAAAAAAGCAAGCATACAACAAACTACCCACTCCACTTTTTTTGTAGTCATTTACTGACCCCAGTATTCATCTTTGTTCCTGGAAGATTTTTAGCTCTTTGCCACCTGTCAAATTCTGCAGCATTGCTCATTTATGGTTCCCAGTGATTTCAATATCCATTTAGTTAATTTTTGTAATCACTTGGTCTCAACTTCTTTGCTCACATCTCCTCCAGTGATCTCGTTCTTCACTATTCCACAACCTTTCACTTCTATGGAAATGCTATAGATGACATTATTACCAAAAAATAACATCTTTGTAACCTTAATTTCAAGCATAACACTGTCCAAGCACATCTTCATATCTTTTCATCTCACCTTTTCTAAACCCCCAAATGAATAATTCTCTGAGCTCTTTGGTATAATCTATATATTCTTGTGCTTTTCCACCCTCCTTTACCACTCTCTGTCTACAGCTGCTTCTTTATCCAAGTTAAATTCTGTCATTGGACATTCAAACTCTCCTTTACTTATGTTCTCAACTTGCTTACCAATCTCATATTATCATACTTGTCTGGCAAATTCCAAACCTGGTTAAATACTTCTCTTGACCTATGTTGTCCCTGTATCTGCAGTTGGAGCAACATACAAAACCAGGCTGTCCAGTCTCACTTTAAATTCATTATATCTGACATTGAGTGGACTCTCAGTGCTGCTGAGCCATCCTCCCTGTTTTTCTCATTCATTCACTCTCACTCTGCTAGGCCTTTTTTTCCTACCTTTCCCTCTTTTCCAAAATTTCTTTGTTCCATCTTCATTCTTCAGTGATTTCTTTGCCTTAATACACTTTTTAAAAAATCACTTTAATAATGCAAATCAAAAGAATGTTATTGACTCCCACTATCACATCTACCTATCTACTTACACCTGTATCCATGTATTACGGTTTCCATCTCCCTTCGATGGACTGACCATGTTCCTAGTAAAGGTGAACCATCCACCTGTGCATCTGATCTACTTTCCTCTTACCTTTTCAAAATGTCAGTGTATACATTTTCTTCTTGCTCTCCTAATTCAAATATTTCCCCTTTATACAGATCATGCTAATCATTTAGTATCTCTAATTTCTCCCATCTTTAAACAAAATCAAAACCAAAAAGACCTCCCTAGACTCCCCAATCTTCTTTAGTTTCTTATTATTTTATTTTTACCTTTTAGAGAGTAATAGTTGAAATCATCATCTAACCTGCTGCCTCTGTGTCCAGCTTCTTTCTTGAACACTTCTGACTCAGAGATTTGTTTCTACCCACTATTCTACTAAAACTGCTCTTTTCAATGCACCAAATTTCATTTCTCTGTTAAACCCAATAATCAGTTCTAAGTCTTGATTTTTCTTGACTTACTAGCTGCACTTGACCAAGTTGTCAATTTTCCTCCTTGAAATACCTTCTGTACTAGCTTCCAAGAACACCATACTTCTGGTTTTACTACTAACTCCCTGTTGTCCCTTTTCTTATTCTTATTTATCTTCTCAAACTATAAATATGAGAGTAGCCTTGGTACTCTTTCACAGACATCTTTTTGGTGATACCATCCAGTGCCATGGTTTTAATTATCATTTTTGTAAAACAGAATCCCCAAATTAATCTTTAGCTTAGACATTTTTAACCCATTTGAATATCTAATAAACACTTGAAACTTTAAGTGTCTTAAAGTAAATTCCCAGTCTAGCCCCTGCCCCACCTTACCTACAATGGAATCATTTCAGTTCTTTCCATCTTAATAAATGGTGACTTTACCCTCCAGTTTCTGAGGCCAAAAAACCGTGGTGTCATCATTGACTCCTTTTCCTTACACGCCGTATACAATCCATTGGCAAATCCTACCTTAAAATATATTCCAAATCTGAGGACTCTTTACCATCCCCATTGGTTTTATCTTGGTCTAAGATATTCCTGTTTCCTCCATTTTCCTCCAACAGTCTAACTCATAGCAACCAAAATGATGCCTTTAAAATGTAGTATTGGGTGATACCCTATTGCTGGCTTCTGTCTCCCTCAGAATAGAGCCAAGATACTAAGAATGACATAGAAGGGCCTACATGAGTCAACCTTTCACATCTTTTCTGGCCTTATCTATTATTCTTTCTCTTGCTCATTCACCCAGACACTCTGCTTCCTTTTCCTTCCTTTAGACATGCCAGTAATGCTCCCATCATCTTAAGTCATTTGCCCCTGTTTTACTCCTTGCTCTGAAAGTTCTCCTCCAAGATATTGCATGGCTTGTTTTCTTATCTCCTTCACATATTGCCTATGTGACACTCTCCCTAAAAATCATACTGGCCCAGATTTCCCTAATCCCTTTTCTTGTTTTATTTTTCTTAAAACCTGTAATCATAATTGGACTATTGTATTTTAAATTATTTGTTTATTATTTTCTTCTCTCCCCTTTCTCCTTAAACACAAATTCTAGACAAGAAGATCTATGAGGGCAGGGATTTGTGTCTGTTTATTTCCTTGCTGTACTCCAGTGCTATTAATAATGTTTGCCAATATGTTCAATTAGTATTTTTTCATCACTTTGGTAAATATATTTTATACCCACATATATGTGTATATTTATATATATGTATATATATATGAATGACATTAAAACTATAAAACTGTTAGAGCAACATGTGGATATATATATCTCCACATACTGTTTCTTTAGGACCAACACATTAGTTTCCCTTTTTTATTGGTGAACTTACCAGTTCATGGCATCAAAACATGAGATGAAAAGAAAGACATATCTTTCTACTTTCACCAATCTGGTGAGAAAAAAGCCCAAGTAGTATATTATATAATTTAGAGGTAATTAGCTTATTTTTCCATGTCACACATATGTAGCTATAGTACCTTTTTTATTTACTAGTAAAAACTAATACTTTACAATTGAGGACATTTATGTATATGTGGTCACCTCCATCGGGTTTTCTAGATGACTGTAGACCAAGAGTGACAAACTGAAATGCCTTGAGTGTTCAGAGAAAAAGCATACATTTGTCCAGAGAGGCCATTGGTAACATAGGAAATGTGTTTCCCATTTGAAGTGGATAGCTGGTGCTCAGAATCAGTCAATAACTGCTACATATTTACTTGGGTTCAAAACAGCCAGATCAGCGTTGGTGGTATAGTGGTGAGCATAGCTGCCTTCCAAAACAGCCAGATCTTCAGATTTTCAAAAGGAGTTGGAAATGCATATTGCTCTCTGAAATCTCTCCATATTTAAAATCTGGCAAAAAAACTAAAATTTTGAAAAATCACTGTTGTACACTAAAGGGTCTTTATAATTTGGATTTGGTTCCTGGGGTTCTTGTTTGCATTCTTTGCTTCTAGGTCTTGTGTGCCCAGTTGTGTAGGCCTAACCACTGATAGTTGTTAAGTACTACCGATAGAGTATAAGCAGAAACTCTCTGCCTTCTAACCTATGGCTTATTTATTTTCGGATTGTGAGCTAATAGGTCCAGAATTTTTGACAGGCTCTTCATTCTAGATTGTTAAGATACCTCCAAGAATTGTAAAGTATATCTTCTCTGGATAAAATTGGAGTTCACAGTTTTAGGGCTTTATAATTTATGGTACTTTATAGACTTGTCCCATTATGTGCATTCTTCTTACCAACATTATTTTATTTTATTTTATTTTTTTAAAGATTTTATTTATTTACTTGACAGACAGAGATCACAAGTAGGCAGAGAGAGAGAGAGGAGGAAGCAGGCTGTCCAAAGAGCAGAGAGCCCAATGCGGGGCTCGATCCCACGACCCTGGGATCATGACCCGAGCCAAAGGCAGCGGCTTTAACCCACTGAGCCACCCAGGTGCCCCCCAGCATTATTTTAGATCACTCATTCACTTGTTCATTCAAAAAATATTTAATGAGGGTCTCATATGTGCCATGCAATGTACTGGTTGCTGTGTTTGTGTTCAGTGACAAATACTATTTGATGTGACTGAGAATCAATATCTGTTCTCTTCTTTCTTAGTAACAGCACCAGTTTAATGTGGGATGGTAATACATCTAGCAAACGTTGGTTCTTTCCCTCATGCTTGCATATTGTTGTGGCCATGTGACTAAATCCTATCTAATGAGGTTGTTAATGGGTTGAATTGTGTTCCCTAAAACCATATGTTGAGTTCCTAAACACTAGCACCTCAGAATGTGACCTTTTTTGGAAATAGGGTCATTGCAGATGTAATAATACACCTAGCAGTGTAGTACTTCACTACTCACAGTGGAGTAGATGGGGACCCCCTCAGTCCAATGATTGGTGTCCTTATAAGAAGGGAAGACACACAGACAAAGGGAAGAAAACACCATGATAAGACACAAATAAAGGGAGAATGCCATATGACAACAGAGGCAGAAACTGTAGTGACACAGCTTATATAAGCCAGGGAACATAAAGAACCGATGTCCACATCAGAAGCTAGAAAGAGGCAAGGAAGAATTCAGTTCAGGATTTCAGAGGGAGCACGGTCCTATTGACACCTTGATTTCAGACTTCCAGCCTCCAGAACTGTGAGAAAACAAATTTCTGTTGTTTTAAGATACTCAGTTTTTGGTACTTTGTTATAGTAGCCCTATGAAACTAATACAGAAGCATATGCAAAAACTGTCATATGGGATTTCTAGGAATTCTCCTTTTTTTCCCCAAGATTTTATTTATTTATTTGACAGAGAAAGAGAGAGAGAAAGAACCTGAACATGAGTAGGCAGAGTGAAAGGCAGAGGGAGAAGGAGAAGCAGGCTCCTAATTGAGCAGAGACCCTGATGCAGGGCTTGATCCCAGGACCCCGAGATCATGATCTGAGCAGAAGGCAGATGCCTAGCTGACTGAACCACCCAGGTGACCCCTGGGAATTCTCCTTTCTAGAAGTTGTACATTTAGCTGGAAATATGGATGTGATAACTTGAGCTCCAGCTGGCATGTTGAACCATGCAGCATTTTTGAGGATGGGATGGTGGAGAAGAACTATCGAAGAAGTCTGGGACATTGGTGGTATTGTGAAGCTGCTGTACTAACCCTGGAGGCCCTCCATCTGACCGTTTTGTATGTGAGATTTTTTTTTTTATTTGACAGACGGAGATCACAAGTAGGCAGAGAAGCAGGCAGAGAGAGAGGAGGAAGCAGACTCCCCGCTGAGCAGAGAGCCCGATGTGGGGCTCGATCCCAGGACCTTGGGATCACGACCTGAGCCGAAGGCAGAGGCTTTAACCCACTGAGCCACCCAGGGGCCCCTGTATGTGAGATTTTTTTGTGTGTGTATGTGTGTGTTTTTGTATGTGAGATTTAAGTACACTTCTGTCATGTTGAAGCATGCCATTTGGACTTTTAGATGTAGGCAAGCCTAATCCTAACCAATATTCTGGTCTTCAAACACATTTGAGTATAGCACAGAAGAGAGGCATGGGTGGAGGTGGGGAGCAAAATTCAGGAAATGCTTCACAGAAGGGATCTTTCAGCTGGGAGAATAAAGGATAAAAGGGGTTTGGGAAAGCACCAACAATTAAGTTAATTTTTATTATTATAATAATTCCCGATGGCCATGTTGCAAATGCAAACTCTGGAGAGTTAATTCCTGAAAGAGCCAAATGTTAAAAAAGCACAGATTTTGAGGCAGCAAGGCAAGGTTGAAATGTCTTCTCTCTGGTCTCACTAATGGGGATTTGTGACTTATTATCTAATGTATCTAAACATTTATTTTCTATAAAATTTGAATAAAAACATCTGACTGCCAGGCTTTTATGAGGAATAAATAAGGTAAAACAGTTACCAGTGCCTAGTGAGGAGTAACTGAGATAGTACATCTAGAAATAACTGAAGTATACTGAGTTATGAGGAATACATTAAGATAATATAATTAGAAGTGCCTTGGCATCCTGCCTTTTATTATAGCAGATAGTCGTTAGATGTTATTTCTCCTCCATTCTTTCTTCTGCTAGTTTTTCTTATGTAATATAAAGTAAATAAGTCCATTTCTGGTTTTCTTCTCTAGATTTTCATTAAGTCTACCTTATGCTGTGTGTGGTTCCTGAGCATCCCAGTGCACTTTCTTTGTGTTTCATTTAACCAACCCTGTCTTCTGACCCATACTTCTACTTATTGAAGGTAATAGTGCCCAGCTCTTTCTCCTCAGATATATGTGATATTGACGATTTGTTTCTAGCACAACTGATGGTAGGACTCATCTTTCTTGCCTTCCTATCCCTGAACCAGATCTTCCTTGTGCCTGATTTTGGCTACCTTTAATTTGGTCTACGTTGTTGATGACCAAACTCCTGCTCCGACTTCTGCTTTAATTGATTTTCCTGGATTGGATCCTTCAACTTTCAAGTTGGTACTCCAATTTCCTATACCAGGAATAGAGGATAATGAGCTTGACTAATTTTATTGTTTTCTGTGCAGTTAAGAACAAAAGATTTAAAATGTTAAACTGTAGCTAAGCAGTGCCTAAATGTGGCCTTTGGCAAAACTTTGGCAAAACAGTTTTCTGAGTGTTCTTCTACTTCCCCAGAAGTAGATCCAGAAATGGATCCTTTTCTTTTTCTCCAAAAAAATTTAATCTTTAGCTGTCACAGGTCGCCCCATTTGGAATTTGCTAAGAAAACTATATATGTTGATGATGACATCTTAATTTTCCTGGAATATTTGGATGATAAAAGGGCATTTTTGAGAGTAGATTTTAAGATTTTGTGTCCCTTCCAATTGCATTACTTTTCAGAAAAATATCTCCCGTGCTTTTAGATTTGAATAGCTATAAATATAGTCATTAACCAAAAATTAGGACTATGTATACAAGGTTATTAACTTTATTTTATAAAATATATATAAAAGTATATCATATATTACCATCATTTTCTAAATGACAGGAAATCTTCATTAATGAGTAGAAAGTATATCATCTCAGAATAAATGATAATATTTTTCATGAAAGGACATTATTAATTTTGAATGCAGAAATTTTACATCAATTGTTTTATTTGCATAAAAATGTATAAAAAGTGTTTCAAAGTGACAAAAGTAAAAGGAGAAAAGGAAGGGTGGAAAGAAAAAAGTGAACACCAAATATTCACCTTTTTCCAAGGCACTGATTTTTTAAGTCACGACCATTGTTGAAAATCTAGTTTCATGTAAGTATGCTTAGGATGAGTGTTGAACTTTATCTGAGTCCCACCTTCCTGTAAAGCAAGGATGGTTGGAAAAGCCTTCCTCCCCTTTTATTCTGTTTTGGGAAATTGCTAGGCTAATTAGACCACCTGCCACGGCATAGTCTAAGACTGGAACCAAACCTGCCCCTCCTCAGTGACTCCCTTATTTTATAAACCCTAGGGTTTCTCTTTCTTCTTTCAGACTTTTCTCATTAATGAATATTTTCCCTCTGATGCAAGAGCCTGAATAAAATCGTCTCCTTAATTATTTGGTGCATTTTGTCTTTCACAATCAAAATATCCAACATCATCCATCTCCCCCGACCCTGTTTCTGGTTTCTGTTGTCATCAATTCAGCATTCTTTGTGAACTCTGACAAGCCAAGGAGCAGCTGCTTTGTCCCCTTTCTCCTTGATGAAAGAGAACAACAGTGGGCTGGGAGACTGGCTACTGCTGGCTCCAGGTGGCCCTTTAGGACAGTGGATGCTCAGCCTGAGGTAACTGAATATTTATACATGACCAGGCAGATATTTTCATATTTTTCTGACCAGGATGTTATCTGTTCCTGTGAAGTTTTTTATTTTTGTTTTTTGTTTTTGTTTTTCATGGAGTTGATGGCAAAGGAAGTGCCTTTGTGAGCAAGGGGGAAAAGAAAGAATGATTACTATTTAGTTTTTAAGCTAGAATTCAGTTTACTGAAGTAATAGTTTGAAACCTAGTTTTCCTTAAGCCTTTAAAGTTAACATACAGGTCTGATTTTACTTTTTATAAATCTGGTAAACTATAAGGATAACTATGGGGGGATGATAATTTTTAATCAATTCATATTGAAACGAATAGCCTTATTTAAATACAGAATCATTTTAAAATTAGTCTATTAAATTTGTTTAAACACTTTAAAATATGTTTAAATTCTTTTATCCTCTGACTTTGCAATGTACAAAGTAAATTTAATCAATTATGAACCTAATTCTAAGCTCTTGCCAGGGTTAAGTTCCTCTCTCTCACTAAGGAAATAGCTCTACTATCCCACGTAAGTTGGAATTTCCATCCCACAAGAACAGGGAGAAGTTATGGATCTGGGTTTTTTTTATCTAGACTGGGTGAAGCTAACTCATCTTATACCAGTGAGAGAATGTACACTGTTGTATCTAGCTGCTTTCCCCCCCCCCAAGATTTTATTTATTTATTTGAGAGAGAGAGAACATAAGCAGGATGAGCAGCAAGCAGAGGGAGAGGGAGAAGTAGGCTCTCTGATGAGCAAGGAACCCTATGTGGGGCCCCATTCCAGGACCCTGGGATCGTGACTGGAGCCGAAGGCAGATGCTTAACGAATGAGCCACCCAGGTGCCTCTCTAGCTGCTTTTACAACAGTGATTCCTAATCTAAACTCTTTAAACTCAGTTGGTTTCTGCTGGTTTTCAGTTACATTTTACCAAATGTTTTTCACTTGATTTGAGTCTGCAACATCTCAGAGAGGTTACAGATAACCTCCGTTAACTACTTTTCCCTGATGGAGTGATCACCAGATTATTTTTATATTCTATGGATGGTCACAGCTCTTTTGTGGATGTTAAAAAGACTTGGATTCTGTACATCTCCCATGACTTGGTCTTGTCCATTAGATCACAGTTTCTAAATCCCATTAATTACGTTACCAATCTATACGCACTTCTGCATGGACTAGTGTTTATAACCCAGTGGGGAAAACTACCATAGCCTCAACCAGAGGAAGCCTGAGATTCCAAGATCCTAAAATGTAGGGAAAAGATAGGGGGGCATAGATGATAACCTGATTGCCAACATAGTCTTCAGTTATGTGTGAGCTACAGTCTTAGCTTCTTTAACTGTGTAATACCTATCTCAAGGTGTGCAGTAAAAGGTCAGTGTGATCATATGCTTGGAGAACTGATGTGATATTTTTACAAATAAAAGGCATAAAGTCAATGAGTACCATATTTATATTTCTCATCATTTGGATAGAAAATAATAATAATTCTTTTAAAAGTAAACATGTAAAGTGTATTTGATTTTAAAGAGATGGATTGTGAATGAATGAAAAACTGTATTGAAAACACTATGCAACAAGAGGAGTCCTTCGAATTTTGTGAGTGAGTATATATCACGGAAGGAAATAGGCGTGGGTAATAAAACAACCCAACTCTGCTAAATAGACTATGTGACACAAAATATGTATTGCTTCTGAAGTAAATTAAATATGACTTAGGAGAATGAGCTAAAGAGACATTTTCTGGGACCAAGGGGCTAGAACCTTTTACAATAAATAAAATAAATCCTAACAAATGCTCTTTTTTTCCCCTTCAGGCCTTTCCTATTAAAGTGATAAATGCTTACAAAACAGATATCCAGCTACATAACCAAGCAGATTGAATGGGACTGGGGAACATTTCACAACAGTAATTTTGATTCTTCAAACTTTTGGAAACAAAACTACTTTGAGATAAAGAATGAAATGTTAAGCCAGAATAGCATACGATGAAAAGCATTTTAAATCCATGCCTTCCTTTGGAAGTTGTATCTTTTTGGACACTCGAGAGTGAGTTGGATTTACAGCCACAAATCAAATGTTTGGAGATCCTTGGCTGCTGAGCCTAACTGCCCTCACCTAGCCAACTGGGCTATAAAACACCTGGGTTGATGCTATTTATTCCGGAGGGGAGGAGCAAAGTTGTGCAAAACAAAATGAAAAAAAAAGACTTCCCTAGGCAAAATTATGATGTATTCAAATTTTTTTTGTCTTGTCATTGTCCTTGTGGCATATGTTCTTTCTCAGCCTTTTGTTCCCAGTGTCTCCATGACTGAAGAGTACAGAGTGATATTCCTTGATCTTAGATCAGTTTATCAACCCATTGCTCTATTTTAGGATTTGTCAATCCCACCACCCATGCAAACTTGTTACTATGTCACTCTCACCTTACTCTGCTTTTTAGATGAAAATAGTAAATTTTTTCAGTAGATTGATCGTTTGTGAAGGTCTTAGCTTGGGTTGCTATAACAAAATACCATAGACTGGGTTGTTTAAACAACAGAACTTTATTTCTCCCAGTTCCAGAGGCCTAAAGTCCAAGATCAGGTTGCTGGCATGGTGTAGTTCTGTGAGAGTTATCTTCCTGGCTTGCAGATGTCTACCTTCTTGCTTTATCCTCATATAGCAAAGAGGGAGAGCGTGCACTTGTGCCTCTTGCAAGAACACTAATCCCATCATGGGGGCTCTACTGTCATGACCTCATATAAACCTAATTCCCTTCTGAAAGTCCCATCTACAAATATCATCACACTTGTGATTAGGATTTCCTGTGAATTTTGATGGGACACAAATATTCAGTCCATAGCAATCAGTATGTGAGTTGTCATTTTCTTGTCTTTATAAGGAAATCTATTAAAATCTCGCTAGTAGGTTGTCATGCAGTATAGCAGGCAAGGGACAGAAAAATGAGTAAGTGAAATATTTTAGTAATGGCCAGTTCTTTAGCCCTCTTCTAAAAGTTTTTATCATTCAGGAGACATTCACTTCTGTTTGGAGCAGGTCCAGGATAAGTAGGGTTCAGTCACTAGTCACTTTTTTCCATCTCATAAACAAAGAAAGGATTCTGCTCTGTTTGTCTTATGCCCAGTGATACTCACAGACAGCTATAGCAGGCACAAGGTGACTGCTTGCAGTAGGCTAACACCCCTGCACATTTCAGCCAGAAGTCAGCTACTTTGCTTCTAAAGAAGCAAATGCTACCACCTTATGAGGATATTTCTTAAATAACGTGGATGCTTTTTCAGTGTTGGCAATAAGGGACTGAGTAAACAAATCTGAAGGACACAACAGGAGCCAGGAGGTGAGTGCCAAGAACCATCTGAGCAGTGGGCAGGAAATAAAACTGATGGGACTAGGGAGGCAGGAGAGGAGAGCTAAACAAGCTGTTCCCACGAAGTTGTCTGGTACCCACAGCAGAAAGCAGGAGAGATTAGGGTACCGGAATGGAGCTGTCAGGCAAGTGAGGAGGAAAGGCAGTCCCGAAGCCCATCTGAAGTCACAGGGAAGGGGTCTGAAGATTTAATGGAAAATGGAGGATTTAATGGGAAAATCAGGAGATGAACAAGTAGGGTAATAAGAATATGAACCAGATCTGAGGAGAGAGGCTCATTTAACTGACTTCTTAAGTCGTTTTCTTAGCAGGAGGCAATACCTAGTGGGAGGAGAGAGGATATTAGGTGCCTCCAGGCTGAGAGAGGGCCATTCAAACAATAGTAGCTTGCTGGGAGGTAAACCCTGATGCTGTGTGTAGCTAAATCAAAGGTAACCTCATATCCCTTCCACCTTCCACCTGTTACCAGTTAGCAGGAGCACTGCCTGAAGGAATGTTGCCTGATCAGAACATTCTGCCAGACCAGAGACAATCTGAGCAGTATCCCACAGAACTGCCCATTTCTGAGAATCCGAGAATTTCAGAGTTGGAAAGGACCCATGCCAGCAACCTTAATGGACTGATATTTGTCCTAATACCCTGAAACTTTTCTTTCCTAAGAGACAAACCCCCAGAGCCCACTGGAAGAATCCCAAGTCTTGTTTCTTATCTTTAGTATTGCTCTTTACCCAAGATATCCTAAAAGAAGAAAAGGAATTATTTTTGACTGTCTTTTAGTAGATTTATTGCTAGTATAAGAAAGGGAATGTTCTGCTTACTTTTAGCCCATAGACATGTTTCCTTATATATTCATTTTCCAAGGTTGCTATAACTAAGTACCACAGAGCATGTGCTTAAAACAACAGAAATTTATTGGCTTACCGTTCTAGAGGCTAGGAGTCCACAATTAAAATTAAGGCAGGGCCATGCTCCCTCTGTAAACTTTCCTTGCCTTTTCCTAACCCCTGGTCATTTGCTATCAGGCTTTGGTGTTCCTTAGCTTATATATGCATCCCTCCCATCCCATCTCACATGGTGTTCGCCCCATGTTTCTGTCTTTACATGGCCATATAAGGATGCCACTCCTATTGAATTAAGGGCCTATTGAATTTACTCCAATGTGATCTCATCTTAATTATATCTGCAAAGAGCCTCTTTCTAAGAAAGGTCACATTCTTATATACTAGGGGTTAGGGCTTCAGTGTATCTTTTTGAGGAGGATATAATTCAACCTCTAATGCCTTACATGAGATTTTTCTGGCAAGATGTGAAAGCACACTTGTTTCACTATTGGTAGCACCAATATTGCATTTGGATTATATGAATTGAGGATAGAAAACTGATTTTATTTTTGCAGATTTTTCTGCAATGTAAACTGAGATCATTCTTTAATAGGTTACATGACTAATTACTATTCACCCTGAATTCATATGAAGGAACATCTCACCAGCCCCTTTCTGTTAAGGACATCATTGGTACATACTGCCCTTATCAGAAGAGACACTGGAGTGTGCCTGCTCTCTTTCTTTATTCACCATGTGAGAACACAGTGAGAAGGCATCTACAAGTCAAGAAGAGAACTCTCACCAGAAACCAACCATGCTGACAGCCCTGATCTTGGAACTCCAGCTTCCATAACTGTAAGGAAACAAATTTCTACAGTTTAAGCCACCCAGTCTTTGGTATTTTGTTATAGCAGCCCAGGAAGATCTCATGCTACCTTAATACTATGGAAACTATCAAATTTCAAGTTCCTTGTGGGCAGTAGCCAGCTCCTTTATGCATAATACATAGTAGTGCTTTACAGTTAGCTCATAACCCCCACAGTTGTATTACACTGCAAATGTCCCTATTTTACAGATGAAGAAACAGAATTAGAAAGATTTGATGAACCTAAGTTTAATTCAAATTTCTCTCACAGCTTGCTCATCTTGCCCACTGCCCTGTGCTTTGTATAGTCTCAGTGTCTTGAACATAACTTAAACTCAATTCTGGCCTATTATCTATAGAACCTCATGTTGTAGACAGTGTTGGGGGGATAGGAGACTGTGTGGGTTGAGTCCTGTGAAAATGCTGTGGTTAGGTTTCTTTGATTTCCCTCCAGAGTGTATCTGTAGTTGCCGATATTATTATAGATATCCTTGTGTCCTAAAATCCACAGAGACAAGCAGAAGGTTGGAATGGGTGGGGGCAGAGATATTCATGGGCAGGGGCAGGGGAAGCAAGGAGGAGACAATGAGCAGCCCTTTGTGAATTAGAGGCTGGTGGAGTATCTAGAGAGAAGAATTTCAATTTCTTAGCTTCGTTATGCTGAGGCCAAAAGCGCTGCTGCCATTCTGTACTTTCATCTTTCTAACTGGTAAAGACCACAGACAATTTCATTCTTACTTATGAACATGATGAACTATGTCCCAGTGTGGACAAGGAAATGGAGGAAACCTAATTAAGTGGCTGTAAGAGCTTTGAACTACAAGTTGGCTCTAACAGATATTAAAAAAAAAATCTGCTATCATCCAGGTTATCAGTTGAATTATTTTTCTTCATTATAAATAACATCCCAAGCCTAAGTATGTAGAGAGAGATTACTCAAAATAACAGTCTCCTTGCCAAGATGTACGTATTGGATGTCCCTTGGCTACTTCTCTTGAAGCTCACAGAAGAAAGGGTAATTTCAATAAAATCAGTGAGATCTGGGAAGGAAAGTATAAAGTTAGCTATTGCAGACTCTTTGGGGACAGGGTGAATGTTCCACATTCTGGGAAAGGTGAGTAAATTGGTAGTGATGCTGTTCTTGCGTGTCAGTGTCTGTCAATCATGGTATTATGTATCCTTGGGCAATGTGGAAGGAATAGGGGCTGGTCGAACTACCCAAGAATTTATAATCTTCATGCGGCTGTGATAATTTAGGATAAATGGAGATAGAAAGACTTCTTTAATGAGGGAAATATTGAGAACCATTGAGAGGAGTGGTTCATCAAACATTATGTGTCTATGGACCACTCAGATAGGTTGTTAATGTAAATTTCTGGAACCCACCACAGATTCTAATTCAATATATTTGGAGAGGGTATTTATATAATTTATCTCTAGTGGTTCTGATAGAGATGGACACAGCAAGGAAACATGGGCTTAGAAAAAAAATTCTGTCATTTGGCTGAAAGAGGCCATTCTAAGTAACAAAAAAGAGACATAAAACAAAGATCAGGCACCAAAACTTTCTAGGATAAAGAAAAGACAAATGTTGAGATAGGTGAAAAAACTTACGACACCACAGTGTAAAATTTGGAATACCTTTTTAAAAATCCAAAAATCTTTACCACCTATTGTTTGTTCCGTAGTTCAACTTTAGTCTATAAGTTAACAATTTTTAAAATATCAAATATTAATTGTTTTTATAATTTTTCAATTTTATTATTAAAAACACAGCCACCAATTTACCAAAGTTTGCCTTACATAACTGAAATAACTTCACAAGCACTGTCAGCTGCTAGATTGTTCAGGATGTTACTATATTGCATGTTTGTTTTGTTTTTTTAAATCACTTTATTGTGGAATTATTGACTATAAAATGCTGTACATATTTAATGAATATAACTTGGTGAGTTTGGAGACAACTATACTTCCATGAAATCATCACACAATCTATGCCATGAATATATTCATCCTCTCCAAGAGTTTCCTCCTGCTCTTTTATTACTATTATTAGTACTTTTATTTTATGATAAGAGCACTTAACATAAAATCTACTCTTTTAACAAATTTTTAAGTACATAGGCTGGTTAATTTTATGTGTCAACTTGACTGGGCTAATGTCCAGATAGTTGATAAAACATTTCTGGGTGTATCTGGGAGGATGTTTCTGGAAGAGATTAGCATTTGAACCTGTATCCTGGGTAAAGAAGATCACCAAAGCAAGTGGGAATTATCTAGTCCATTTAGGGTTTTAAAAGAGCAAAAAGATGAAGAAAGCGTGTATTTGTTCTTATTGCTTTAGTTAGGGTATCCATCTTTCCCTGCCCTTGGATATCAGCACCCCTGGTTCTCAGGCTTTTGGATTCAGACTGAATTGCCCCACCAGCTTTCCTGGTTCTTCAGCTTGCATGTGGCAGACCATGGGACTTCTCTGTCTCCATGATCATCTCTCTCTCTTTCAAGATATCCGCATATATATAGATGCCTATCTATATATCTTTTCAGATATCTATATATGTATATAAATAAATCTATAGATACATAAATATGTACATATATAGATATATCTGTTTCTCTGGAGAATTCTGATCAGTAGAATATACAATATGGTATTGCTAACTATAGATATCATGATGTACAGTAAATCTCTGACTTATTCATGTGGCATAAGTGAAACTGCTTAAGTTATAATTTTAATATAATCATTGCTACTACCACTATTGTGCTATTTTAATGCTTTTGAAGTCAGAGACTTGCTTTTCTTCTTTACACCACATTGGGATGTTCATTAAATATTTATTGATTATTGGTTGGGAAATATGGCATATATTCATGAGACTGACTCACTTTTACAAATTTAACCAAATAAACCATTTTGCTTTATTTGTTATCATCCATGTCATTTAACTTCTCTTGCATATTTTTAATCTCCTTATTTATTTGTGTTACAATATGGTTGGTTTCCCCAGCTATTTTCAAATTTATAAGTTTTCCTTATATGTATCTAGTCTCAATTTAAGTACCTCATTCATTTTTTAAATTTGAGGATTAAATGCTGTTTATATTTGAATATATTATTCTCTTTCATATGGGTTCATCCCCCAATAATTTCTATTCTTGTTATGTGTATTCTTTTTTGTAATTTTTTGATCATTTAAGATCTATTTTAAGATACTTTAAGGTTGCTCTATTTCCTTCAGTTTGTCAGATATGAATACTCTGATCTCTTGCATTTTCTTTCTATTGTGTATGATGGTGTGTTTCCTTATGTCTTTGGACATTTTCTTAATTAATTCATCCTTAATGTGTAAGTCTTTATGGGAAATCCACATATGCCTTGAATCATGAAGGCAACATGATGGGATGGTTCAGAAGTAGATTATTTATTAGATTATTTATGAGATTAAATGGTCATATAGTGATTCTTAGGTTAGTTTTTGGTTCAGGATTTATTCATAATTTTGGTGCTCTAAATTTTGTTACCTTGCCCATATTCAACACTTTAGTTTTCTATTTAGAGCCCAGATTATTCTTAACATAACCCTGGGCCTGTAGATGTAGGTTTTCTGGTCTGTGACAGACTGTGAAATCCTTTCTTCATTCTTAGTGTTAGGTAGCAATCTCCGTTTTATTTTTTAATTTTTTAAAATATTTTATTTATTTGACAGAGAGATCATAAGTAGGCAGAGAGGCAGGCAGAGAGAAGGGGGAAGCAGGCTCCCTGCTGAGCAGAGCCCCCCACCCCGCCCATCCCCATGCAGGGCTTGATCCCAGGACCCTGAGATCATGACCTGGGCCGAAGGCAGAGGCTTAACCCACTGAGCCACAGGTGCCCCACAATCTCTGTTTTAGACAGGGCCATGTGGCTGTAGCTGCTGTCTCAGCACAAACATCAGAACTCTAGTCCATAAGGTGTGTATCTGATCCTGGTATCCCTGTGGGTTGTAGTGGATTTCCCTCTTGCTTAGCATTTTTTTTTTAATGACTTCCCTCTTTATGACTTTTCCTAAGGAAATGTTTCCTTTTCCCCTTTTGAGGTCAGCTCTTTTAGATTTTTAACATTTATTTCATCCAAAAGTACTATATATTTGTAGTAAGATGAAGGGATGTTTATATTTGCTTAGATTGCACATCTTGTCTGAAAGACCTGGAGAATTTTATCATTATTCTCATTGTATTGATGAGGATAGAGGAGGTTGAGGCCAACTAAGCCTATTTTAGAAGTGAAAACTTGATACTATTGAAGCACATTTTGTATTTGCCAGTTAATAAGTGAGTGAATTTAGGTGAAGCAAAGGAAATCTTATAGAAAGATAGAGGTGAGGAGGGGGGAGGAGAATGATAAATGTAGTTCATAAGTGTCATCAAAGCATGAGGTGCGAATTAGGATATATTCAAGGGGGAGGCCAGAAACAATATACACCCACAATATCATAATTCAAAAAGAAGTGGTGGGGAGAATCTAACTGGAACAGACATGCTCTGAAAAACATCTTCAGATTTTAAATCTTTTAAATAACATGCTGACAAGAAACACATCTGCTGACTAAATTCAAAACTGTCCACTATTTTGCCATGTGAGGATTAAATAATTTAGACTTTGTCTTTTAACCAGTGGGGGTAGAGAATGTAAAATCTCTCCTTTGAAGTTCACTGCAATACTCTTTTTTTAAAAATGTTTTTAAAGATTTTATTTATTTATTTGTCAGAGAGAGTGAGCACAGGCAGAGACAGAGAGAGAAGCAGGCTCCCCGCGGAGCAAGGAGCCCGATGCGGGACCGGATGCGGGACCGATGGCGGACTTGATCCCAGGACACTGGGATCATGACCTGAGCCTAAGGCAGCCGCTTAACCAACTGAACCACCCAGGTGTCCCTGCAATACTCTTATTATAGCCAATTTTCATGGCAAATATCAAAGTACAGTTTGCACTTTATCAGCACATATGAGTGAGGGTTGAGAGAGGTTGCTGAACATATGCTAAGGAATATAAGATACTGTATTAAAATGACCCCTTTACAATGTGGGTAATACAATCATAAAAGTTTGAAAATGTCTCTATTGTGATTTGTACACCATAGGGAGTAAATAAACATTGTTTAATACACAACTGAGTTTCCAAGAGGCACATCCCCCCCCCCCGCCCCCCCCCCCCCGTACAACCTCAGTGTCCCAAAGTGGGGAAAGAGGAGATGGAAAGAAAGATGTATGCTGATGCCATGGCTCTCTTGAAAAGAGAAAGCCCAGCTAGGACAAGAAAACCAGACATTTATAGGGACAGATCTGATAAGATATGGTCAAAGTAGGGTACCACACAGTAGTAGTTTAATTATTTTTCTTCTCCTTTCTTTTTTTTGTGTGTGTGGTTTTTTTGTTTGTTTTGTTTGTTTTTTTTTGTTTCTGGAAGCACAACCATTTGGATCTTTTTCAGCCTTTGCAGAGTCAGGCCTTTTGTCTGAGAGTGGTGGTTCTCAAAGTGTAGTCCTAAGACCAGCAGCTTTAGCATCACCTAGGAACTTGTTAGAATAACAAATTCTGTCTCCCTTTCAGATTCACTGACTCAGAAGTTCTCTGGATAGAGTCAAACAATATGGGATTTAATAAACTCTTCAGGTGATTCTGATGCACACTTAGATTCAAGAAATGTCCGGTGGGGGGGGATAAAGTTTTATATGGTAGACATTTCTGCATCTTTAATTGATATGGAGTAGATGGAGCCATCATTATTTGGCAGAACTTCAAAATAGCTAGTCTGGACTATTACTACTACTAATAGCTGGTTCTTATTGAGTACTTCTTTTCTAAGTATTTTACATGCATTGGCCCACTTAGGAACACTATTATTATAGGAACACTATATTTATTTCATGGAACACTATTATTATTCCAATATTATACAGGAGAAAAATCCCAGAAGCTCAGAGAAGTTAAGTAATTAGCCGTAGGGCACAAAGCATTAGCTGCACACGAAAATCCATTCTCAAATCATCTCTTATCAGGAAAACTTAACTTAGACTGTTTAGTGAGAAGTAAATTTCTCTTGTGTTAAAACCATAATATGTGTTTGGGTCTGTGTTTCACTGCACCTTGGGCTACCCTAACAAATGTGCACAACAAGTAAATGTCAGAGTTTATAGTTTAACCCAAGTAGTTTCATTCTAGATTCTGTGCTTTTAACCCTAATATTTTATGACCTGTCCGGAACTGCTGTAGATGCTAAAAATGTACTTAAAGGACTTTATCCTGTTTCTCTCTTGTATATCGATCTCTGTCCTAAATTGGACTCTTCAGTATGATGAGTTTTTGCAGTTTTTGGAGCATTGTGCTTTATAAAGGAACATAAATACTTATTTTCCTTTAATTTACTTTAATTTCTTAGGGCTTTATTCAGCAGTGTCTTTTTCTTTTAAAATATATATGGTTGCATTATTTTTTTGAAAATCATATTATTTTGTGAAATTATTGCTTTGCTAAAATTTTTGCCTGTCATGTTTACTCAATTTTAAAGTCACATTTCTTTCCTCATTCCCATCCCCAGAGAATTATCACTAAGCTTTCTTAGGATCCTGATGCTCTTTTTTAAAACTCATATGTCATTTTTAATGTTTTAATTTGTATATAAGTCTCTCTTCTCTCTATACATATAAAAATAAATATCTCCCATATTATTAATGTAAGTTTCCATAGTTAATCTAAACTATATTTGATAGGCTTCCGCACATTTGGTAAAAAACTTTTGTGTAAAGGACAGACTCCTAAGATTGCCTGTTAATTTTTCTAAGATAAATTTGGCAAATAGTACTAAAATATATATCTATATTGAGTTTAGTATCAAACTATGGATTCATGAAGGCAGCAAACATTACAGCAGAAGAAATACACAGTAGCAGAAATATGTTAGACATGGACAAGCTAGTCTTAGCATTGACATTTAAGAATTGTGTGAGACTGGACATGGTACTTATGGTCTCTGGGGAACAACTCCTCATTTGTAAAATGACAGACTTAGATGATGCCTAAAGTTCTTTCTAGCAATAAAATTCTATGTTCCTCATTCTAAGCCTGAAGGTTAATTTCAATGACATTTCCTGCTGGGCCTGATTTCCCAAAGAGAAGCCCTTGATGCTTAAGCTTATAGAATATAAGGTCAGTGTATCAATTAGGGTGAGACCAGTCAAATGAAATCCATTTTAAATTGTTCAGTAGAAGGAATGTAATATAAGGAATTAATGTTAAAGGTTTGAGAAGAGCTTAAGGAGCAATAATAGGATGCTACTCTCAGCTTCTGTAATAGAGAGACAAAGAGAAGAGGTGGTCTTACCAGAACCCAAGGACAAGGCTATGTGGAAAGAGTTGGAATCCCCATGGTAGGGACCTTGCAAATCTAGTGATGGAATCATGGTGGGAGGAGTCCCTTGAATGAGATGGAAACATGTTGGAAAGGGCTTCTTGAATGAGCTTCATCCACAAAGAGATACAGTGAATATCAGAGACAATTCTCAAATCAGAACCATAAGAGAAATTGTGTGGCTTCTCCCCTTTCTGCCCCATCTAATCCCCTTCAAGAGCCTGCCATTCTTTAAATTTAACTGGAAGTCAGTAGATAAAGAATCCTAGCAAATGTATGTTGCAGGGGTCAGTCCCCTATAACAAAGAATATAAGAGGAAAGTTTTAACTGATTGATGCAGTGAGTATAAGGCATTTATCAGATTCCTCACTTCCAGTTTCAGTGAATTTTTTATCCTAAATTCCAGTCTGATTGGCCATGGGTTTGTTTCACAGCCCCAACACTGATTAATTAGCTATGACAACTGTAAACCAAAGACACCTCCTCTTGAATATCCTCCACAATTCCTGTGAGCCTAGTTACCTCACCACCAAATGCTAGCTAGTAGGATGCAAATCCTCCATGAAGGGAACCAGAATCAAGAGAGTTTTCCTGGAGATGGTTATTATGAATAAGGCTCTTTCTGTAGAAGGGGAACATGGATGTTCCAGGCAGCAGGATAACATGTCACTCCACATTCACAGACAGAAGCAGGTATAAGAAAAGGCAATTAGGCGTGGTCATGAAGGTGCCTCCCAGCTGAGGGCACCAAGGAGAGCCTCCTATCCGCAGCTGCCATAGTGAATATAAAAGGCATAATATCTCAGCTGAATTGGATCAAGGGGATTCTTTCCTTTTCCAGCTTCTCACCAACTAGTAATTGGGTCCCAACTAGTACTAGATACTCTTGACATAATTTCCCAGCTCATTCTAACCCTTTTGACTTACTTGAACTTGGTAGCATGAATCTCAACTGATTTAAGTTAAAGACTGAGTCTCTAGCACAGGCCTTCTCAACTTCAATGCATGTACCTATCTCCTGAGATCTGATTCCAGAAATACATGAGATCTGGGCTGGGCTCAAAGTTCTGTAGTTCTAGAAAACTCCCAGGTATTGTTGATGGCATTAGTTCACACACCTCACTAAGGGTTTTTTGTTTTGTTTTGTGTTTGTTTTCTTTTGTATCATTTTGTTCTATTATCTTAGAAAGTATTCCTCAGAATTGTGTTCAGGGACCATATTCCAACATCACTGATCATCAGGAAATACAAATCAAAACTACAGTGAGGGGTGCCTGGGTGGCTCAGTGGTTTAGGCCTCTGCCTTCGGCTCGGATTATGATCTCAGGATCCTGGGATCGAGCCCTACATCGGGCTCTCTGCTCAGAGGGGAGCCTGCTTCCCCCCCCCCCCGCTGCCTGCTGCTCTGCCTGTTTGTGATCTCTCTCTCTCTGCCAAATTAATAAATAAAATATTTAAAAAAAACTACAATGAGATATCACTTCACGCCTGTCAGGGTGGCTAAAATCAACAACACAAGAAACAAGAGGTGTTGGTGAGATTGTGGAGAAAGGGAAACCCTCTTGCACTATTGGTGGGAATGGAAACTGATGCAACCACTCTGGAAAACAGTGTGAAGGTACCTCAAAAAGTAAAAAATAGATATACCCTATGAACCAACAATTATACTACTAGGTATTTACCCAAAGAATACAAAAATACTAATTCAAAGAGATACATGTACCCCATTGTTTATAGCAGCATTATCTACAATAGCCAAGTTATGGCAAGCCCAAATGTCTGTTGACTGAAGAATGGATATAGAAGATGTGGTATATATTTATGATGGACTATTACTCAGCCCTAGAAAAAGAACACAATTTTGCCATTTACAATGACATGGATGGAGCTAGAGAGTATTTTGCTAAGCAAAATAAGTCAGGGAAAGAAAAATACCGTATGATTTCACTCAGAATTGAAGAAACAAAACAAATGAGCAAAAGGAAGGAAAAAAAGAGAGGGAGGCAAACCAAGAAACATACTTTTAACTATAGATAACAAATTGACGGTTACCAGAGGGGAGGTGGGTGGAGGGATGGGTTAATAGGTAATAGAGATTAAGAGTGCACTTGTGATGAGCACTGAGTGTTGTATGGAAATGTCGAGTCACTATATTGTACACTTGAAACTAATATTACACTGTATGTTAAATAACTGCAATTTAAATAAAAACTTTTTAAAAAATTCCCCTAAACAAAAACAAAAGCAACAACAAAAACTTGTGTTGCTGAGTGGGTGTGGAATTTAAACTAACATTTCTGATTATCTAACTCTGTTTGAGGACCTCAAAGTGGCATGGAGATCACATAACTCTGATGAGACTGGGTGATGCTAGTCTCCTTCAAGTAATAAATGGAGATGTTTCACTCCACTGTATGGTGGCTGTATTTTAATAACTGGCTAGAGAATATTTTTCAGGCAGAGGAGACAAAACAGAAATAAACTGAGATGGGAATAACTCTGGATGGGTTACAACTAAGTCATGAGCCATGTTGATTCCCCCAATTTGCTGTCAGTTGCTTAGTGCCTGTGAGGGTGGCCAGCTGGTTTTCCTCTAGACAGCATCAGCATATCCAACTCAGTATTCTCTACTTCCACAGATGTTATGATGATTATCTCCACAAGGAAGAATATGAAAAATGAATGTCTTAAAATTGGAGGTTCCTTCTTAACAGCTGTAAGGGAATTTGACAGCACTAGATCTCTGAAAATAAGATTATATCACTTCATGGGGCATTAGTAATGGCTAATAGATTTTGTTTTTTTTAAATCTGTGTTGTCTCTGGATTAAGGATCAGCAGTTTATTTGTTATGTTTTTTTCTATTTTATTGAACTTACAGAAACTCTGAAATTATTCCATAGGGAGTAAAGAAATATACCATTTCTATTTCATACTCAGCCTGAAGGGAGTGATTAGTAAAACTGGTGATATCAGTAAAAAAAAAAAATTGGTCACATCCTAGGGGAGATGCCACCTTGCTAAAGCTGTCAGGTACCCAAAACTCCTGTACTTTCTCATTGCCCAGCTAAAGCCATTGGGCATGCATAGACCACACAGAGGACACTCATTGGTTGCCTGGTTCTGGTGGCCAAGGGGGCTTGCATTTCTGGGTCCCATAAGACTATAACAATTAGAGAGAGATAGTTCTTGGCAGGCTACCACCTCCAGGGTACCACACAGACAGCAGTTGAAACATACTCCTAGTTTTTCTGTGAAAAAGACTACCATGTCCTGGAGCCTTAGTCTAAGGAACAGACTTCAGGTTTGCCACACATAAAGAGGCTATGTAGGTGCTCTCAGGAAACATAGGCCAGAGAATGCCATCTTTATGCTTCCTCTACACCTCACTATAGCTTGCCAGTACCTCTCAGAAAGGAGCTTATATTGCCTGGAGCCCTGGTTTTTGAAACTGTCACCTAGGGGACACCTGTAGATCACCTAATCTGGTGATTTACAACTGTGGTTCCCTAGAACTGTACATGTTTGCATACTTGAAAAGCTACAGCCTAAAGGTCTCTCTCTGAGTCAGCCTGAAACTAAGGGCTGAGTGAGATCCTTCCCTTTGGGACACTGATGAGTCTTGGCATACCCTCAACAACTGGGACCTATCAAGAATAAATCAGGCTGCATAGAAAATCAGAAAGGTTTGAGAGACAACCAAGATCTAGGGTAAGGTTGAAAGATAAAATTCATCTCCTACATAAAGCCACTCCTTCAAGACTGGAAGAGATAGCTGTTGCATCTCATACATAGAAACCAGTACTTAGATTTCAAGCAAAATGTGGAAACAGAGGAATACATTCCAAATGAAAGAACAAAATAAAAACCTCAAAAAAGGGGGTGTCTGGGTGGCTCAGTTAAGTGTCTTAACTTGATTTTGGCTTAGGTCATGATCTCAGGGTCATGGGATTGAGCCCCATGTCAGGCTCCACACTCAGTGGGGCATCTGCTTGAGATTCTCTCTCTCCCTCTGCACCTCCCCCACAAATAAGTACATAAAAAACCTTTTAAAAAAAACTAAAAATAAAAAAAAAAAGGTTTAATGAAATGGAGATAAGTAATCTACCTAAGAAAGAGTTCAAAGTAATGATCATAAAGATACTTGTCAAACTTGTGCGAACAATTGATGTATGCAGTGAGAACTTCGAAAATGAGATAGGGGATATTAAAAAGTACCAAACAGAAGTCATAGAGCTGAAGAACACAATAATCAAACTGAAAAAAATACACTGGAGTGGAGGGGTTCAACAACAGACTAGATGAAACAGAAAAAAAAAAGGTCAGCTAGAAGACAGGACAGGAGAACTCACCCAAACAAAGCAGGAAAAAGGAAAAAAAAAATTTTTCAGAAAGCTAAGATAATTTAAAGGACCTGTGAGACAACATCAAGTAGAATAATATTTGAATTATAAGGTTCCCAGAAGGAGAAGAGAGAGACAAAAGGCCAGAAAATTTATTTGAAAAAAAATAATGGCTGGAAATGTCCCTAATCTAGGGAAAGAAACAGACATCCAGATTCAGAGAGTTCATCAAACAAGATGAGCCCAATGAGATCCACATCAAGACATAATTAAAATGGCAAAAGTTAAAGAGAACCTTAAAAGCACCATGAGAAAAACAACTGGTTAAATGCAAGGAAACTTCCCTAAGATTATCAGCAGACTTTTCATCAGAAACTTTGCAGACCAGGAGTAAGTGGAATAATGACTTTAAAAGACTGAAAGGGAAAAACAAAAACTTCCAACTGGGAATACTCTACCAGACAAGGTTACCATTCCAAATTGGAGAGATAAAGTGTTTTCCAGACAAGCAAAGCTAAAGGAGTTCATCACCACCATATAGGTCTTATAAGAGTATTAACAGGACTTCTTTAAGGTGAAAAATAAGTGAACAAATTAATTACAAGAAAAAAATGAAAGTATAAATCCCAGTAGTAAAGATAAATATATAGAAAAGTAATGAATGAATCATTTGTAAATTAGTATGAAGTTTGAAAGACAAAAGTAGTAAAAATAACTATAACTACAATAATTAGTTATGTATACATATAATGAAAAGATGTAAATTATGGCATTTTAAACATAAAAAATGTAGAAAAACATACGGCATTGTAGGAAAGTAAAAATGTAGAGTTTTAGAATGTGTTCAAATTAAAGTTGCTATCAACTTAAAATAGATAGGTAACCACAGAGCAAAAGCCTATAGTAGAAATACAAAAGATGAGAAAGGACTCTAAACAAAACATGAAAGAAAGAACAAGAGAAAAAGAAAGGAACATTGAGAAACTACAAAAACATCCAGAAAACAATTTAAATGGCAGTAAGTACGTACCCATCAATAATTAACTTTAAATGTAAACAGACTAAATGCTCTAATCAAAAGACATATAATGGCTGAATTGCTTTATGCTTGTTAGGATGGTTATTATAAAGAAGACAAGACATAACAAGTGTTGGCAAGGATATAGAGAAAAGGGGACCCTTGTGCACTGTTGATGGGAATGCAACTTGGTGTAGCCATTATGGAAAACAATAGGAAGGTTCCTCATAAAATAAAAATAGAACTACTCTCTCTGTAATCCAGAAATTCCACTATTAAGTATTTGTTCAAAGAAAACAAAAACACTGACTTAAAAAAACATCTACAATCCTATGTTCATTTCAGCTTTATTTACAATAGCCAAGATAGGAAACAACCTAAGTGTCCATTAATGGATCAAGGTATAAAGATGCTATGTTATATATAGATAGATATGTATTTTCCATTATATACATTATATTGTGTACACACATACACACATTGAAATACTACTTGGCCATAAAATAGAATGAAATCTTGGCAATTTGCAACAATATGGATGGACCTTGAAGGAATTATGCTAATTGAAATAAGTCAGACAAACAAGGACAGATGCCTATGATTTCATTTATATGTGGAATCTAAAAAGCAAAACAAATGAGCAAACAAAACTAAATTCATAGATACAGAGAACAAAATGGCGATTGCTAGAGGGGAGGGTGGTTGGAGAATGAGCAAAATGGGTGAAGAGAGTTAAGAGGTACAAAATTCTAATTATAAAATAAATAAGCTATGGGGATGTAGTGCACAACATGGTGACTATAGTCAGTAATATTGTAGTGCATACTTCAAAGTTGCCAAGAGAAAACAAGTTCTGAAATTTTACATCAAAAGAAAAAAATTTTTTGTAACTTTGTGTGGTAACAGCTGGTAACTAGATATAATGTCCTATTGTCATGATCACTTCAGTGTTTACAAATATAGAATCATGCTATATACCTAAAACTAATATAATGTTATATGTCAATCATACCTCAGAAAAATTCATGGGGAGAATCAAACAAATGAGGAAATAAGCAAATAAAAAACAATGATGTATTGGGAATTGCTCCAGGATTAAGAAAAAACTCTCAGGGAATTATTCTCCTTTCCTCAGAATTCTTAGTGATTTTGAGGTCCCTTGTTGACTATTAAAGTGATTATATATACAATAGATAATTCCATGCCTGAAAAGATTTTTGTTTGCTTTTCTGATTTTGATGTCATTATTTGGAAAAAGAAAGGAGACTCTTGGAAGTCAGTTTCAATGTTCTCATGTGTAATATCAAATATCAAATATCAAATAACATACCTCTATTTCAGGACAGTTTAACTACTATTATTATATATAATATATAATTAATTATTAATTAATATATAGTTATTAATATTAATTACACATAATTACTATATAATGATTATTAATTAATTACTTATATAAAACATTTAGCATTTGACTTACACATAACAAATCCTCAAAAATTTTCAACTCTCAGTATAAATATTTTATAGGCTTCTATCTCTGACTTTGCCTCCTTTAATCCTGAGAACATTCTTATGAAGTGCATCTCTTTTGAAAGCTCCTGCCTGCACTAAAGTTTAAAGAGGAGAGGGCATTTGCCCAAGGTCACATAACTGAGAATTTATAGTATTGGGCTTAAACCCTGATTCTCTGATTTAAAATCCATGCTCTATTCAGTTTACTACTCTGCTTTATATCCTCATGCTGTGAAGTGGTGAATGTTTGGGGCATCAGGGGATTATGAGAGTATCTTCTGTAAGGATCTTGGAGCAGAATAATTTACATGTGGTGAACTTCCCTCTGTTATGATGCCTATAGGTGGTCCAGCTATACCCAGACTTCTTAAGAGTACATTCTCTTGGCTCATCTCTGGACCGGCAGTGATCAATCTCATTAGTATTTTGTCTTCTGTCTGTAGACCTGTTGATTTCCCTTAACTGTTATCCATTTAGGTTCCAGTCATTTATTCTATTTTTAATTCAGCTGGCTGATCAATGGTTACAGTTTTGTTATCCCTTCCACATTCTTTCCTACTTGTCACTCTCACTAAATTCAATTCCTTTATATAAGGACTAGTCCCAACTGTTTCCTTTGCTACTTCACTTTTTCTGTTCTCAGCACCATGCAGGATTGATTACCTTTAGAGTCGGGTTGAGTTAACTCCATTTTATTTATCTTTTGAGATGTGTCTTTAATTGCTAAAGGGACTGCCTGCTATTTCTTTTCAAATTATGCTGAAATTGCTGACTGAATCCCACTACAACTACCTGGAGGCAAATTTGGTGGAAAATATTTTATGTTACTTCCTGAGCCCCATAATGAAACACACTTATGTTTGTTTCAATCTACCAAAGCTGGCTCCGGTCCTAAATAAAGTTTCTAAAATTCTTTTCTAGCCAAACATTTAATTGTTCGTATTTTAAAAACTGCCAGCTTAAACAGCTAGGTTCTTCCAACTGTGCTTGTGAAATATTTGATCTCATTTAGGAGCAAATCATTTACGCTCTCTGCCAGGGGACTATTATTGATACAATTAGGACTCTTGTATCTGTTGAGGTACTGTCTCTCCTTATGTGCAGAATTCTTAAAATGATGGGTTAAGTGCATGCCCCTGCCTGGTTGAATACTATATTGCTTATTGCTTTATGGTTGGCAGAGGAAAACCCTCCATCTGCATTTACTCTTCCAGTTTAGCCTGAAAGACCAAATTCTGCCTTGAGGCTCTGCCACATGCCTGTGGGTTGAATTTGGAATCTAAATGTCCTCTTTACCTTCAGTTTCATGAAAAATTTACAAAGGGAAACACTAGAGTGGAGTCGGTATGAGATACACCTAGTGTTTATCTGAATGAGTAAATGTCTTGAGAGGGGATCTCCAACTTGCCGCCTTCTACATTGCCCTCCTCTGGTTTCCCTTTCGATTGGGTCTTTGTAGTGGTGAATTCCATGCTCACTGATGGACTGTATTCTACAGTAGATTGCTTTCTGGGATGTAGGTAATATCTGTGGTTGCTGAATGTTGGGGATGTGTTACAACTGGTGGCAAAATGAGTAGCCAGATCTATCTGCAGATGTTACCAATTAGGGCTAGCGCCATTTTCCACAGCTGTGGGCCCTAAATCTCTCCCACCTGCAGGTTCAGAACTATCTGATCTTTAAACCAGTAAGAGCTTGGGCTGATGGGATATTTGTAGCTCCTTTCTTTCTGGATGAATGATCTCTAGAAAAGGTTCGCTCTTTCCATGGACAGCCCAGTTTCTTGGCTTGACTTCTGCTCAGTACTCTGGCATCCAGTTCCCATTCCAGTCACCTTCTGGACATGACCCTAACGCTTACTTAGGCGCCTTAAGTTCTGGGCCTGGCATTTGGTTCCCCAGGGATAGCCTCTGCTTTGGATACATCTTTTAAACCACCCCCCCGCCGTGACTACCAGCTATGGCATGGATTTCTTTTTTTTTTTTTTTTAAAGAAAAATTTGAAGTTAGAAGGATTTTTTTTTTTTAATTTTTATTTATTTATTTGACACAGAGATCACAAGTAGGCAGAGAGAGAGGGGGAGGCAGGCTCTCCGCCGAGCAGAGAGC
This sequence comes from Taxidea taxus jeffersonii, assembly GCA_003697995.1. Classification (NCBI taxonomy): domain Eukaryota; kingdom Metazoa; phylum Chordata; class Mammalia; order Carnivora; family Mustelidae; genus Taxidea; species Taxidea taxus. The sequence goes on from RCUC01134139.1 coordinate 62,575, forward strand.
CCGATGTGGGGCTCGATCCCAGGACCCTGAGATCATGACCTGAGCTGAAGGCAGAGGCTTTAACCCACTGAGCCACCCAGGTGCCCCTGGCATGGATTTCTACTTGCACAGAAAACTTCTGCCAGCTGGAGCTGTTCCCTGCCTTGTGTCCTAAGGGCAAATCTCTTGGATTTGAAGAGTGGTTCAGATTGAAATCAAAAGCACCACACCCCTTGGATTTGGTAAACTATACTCTTGGCTCCTCTCTGGAGTGGGCCAGCCATGTATTTCTGTCTGCTTTTTCCCATCCCTTTTCAAGATTGCTCTTGGCTCAGGATTTATTGCTGATTGGGGCTTCCAGCATCCAACCTTAATTTAGAAAGGTTTTTCATATATGTAAAATCACCCAATACATGTGTATCATTTAGAATGGATTAATAGCATCACACACAATGATAAAATTAAAGAAAGAATTTTAAAGTTTTTCTGTATCTTAATTTATTTTTAATTTCTCTTTTTTCTAACTCCTCTCCAAGATCATCTTTAGGATTTTTGGTATAAAACAAATAATATCAAGAACCAATAGGTGACAAATATTTTAGGTATTCTCTTTTATTACATCCAAATAATTACACTTTGATCTAGATGTTCTTTTCCTCATTTGCAGGTGAAGGACTGGAGACTTGGAGGTAAAAGCAGTTTGCCCTAAATCACACAGTATGTAAACATGCCATGATTCAAACTCATGTACTTTGGACTTATAAACCCTACCTAACTCTTCAGAGACAAATTCCTTGGTTTTATAGCTAAGGAGAATAATGCTCAGAGAAGGGGCGCCTGGGTGGTTCAGTGGGTTAAAGGCTCTGCTTTTGGCTCAGGTCATGATCACGGGGTCTTGGGATTGAGCCCCACATTGGGCTCTCTGCTCAGCAGAGAGCCTGCTTCCCCCTCTCTCTCTGCCTGCCTCTTTGCCTACTGGTGATCTCTCTCTCTGTTAAATAAATAAATAAAATCTTAAAAAAAATAATGCTCAGAGAAATGAAGACCCTTGCACAAACAAGCTGATTACGTTATGTGGGTTTTCCTGACTTCCAAAGCAATACTTCTTCGATTAGACCACATTGCCTTTTAACTTAATTAGATAAAGCAGTTGAAGTAGATTACACTAATATCTGTGCTGTGGTGGTACATGCTTTTTATTTTCTCTCCTTTGGCATACTTCTATCTTTTGTGCTCCTTGTTTCCTCCTTGGATCATTTTTCCTGTTCCTCTGACCACGCCCTCCCGATGGTGTAGGATTGGCAGCCTCACAAGAAATTTGAGTTGCTTGGATGTGAACAAAGTTGCTGCTTTTTTTTTTTTTTAGTTTTATTTTCTGTTTTAGTAAAAAGTCCTGACAGAGTAAGCTATGTCTCACCAGGTTAGTCCTCTTGTCCTTGTATTTCCTGTACTGTGAAATTGTCACTGTTTAAACATCAGAAACCTCATCCTAATTCAGCCACGCAAATTAGTTTACATCAAAATCCTGAGGGTCTAAAAGAATCAGTCAAGCATAGGATCTTTGAGCTGGAAGGGATCTTCAGTGCAGGTCTAGAGGAATTTAAGGAGTGGTTCTATTGATGTTTGGGCATCATGCCTAAAAGGAATCTGATATATTCAGTGTCTGCTTTCAGTTCCCTTTTGATTTTCGTTTATATGTGTCTCTACAGGTATAGACTTGTGCCCTCTTAATCCATTTCTGTGAAAAGCAGTAGAATAAGGTGTGAATGGCCTGGAGAGCAAATCATAGATAGCTATGTTATGTGTGGGTAACACCAAACTGAATGCTTTTGAAAACTCTGTACTAGCAAGACTGATCCCTGTGACAGTAGCCTTTGTAGTCAGCTAAATAAAAAAGCACCTTCTATAATTAAGCAGAAACGCATGATGGGACTCACCTTGGAAACCCCGAATTTGAATGGCTGCTACTGGTTCCTCTGCCTTCACGACAATCCTGACTATCACTCAGTGCAAGTTTGTGTAAAACTCTTCTTGATTTTGTGAATTAAAGCCTAATAAGCCAACAGTGAACAATATGACTGAAAGGTTTTGGTACAGGACTGTGATACAAGAAGAATTTAGCAAACCACATTTGTTTGCACATCTGTGACTGTGTCGTCACAGTTCCATAAAGTCACTATATTATGAAACAAATATTTGAATAAGATATTGAGGGACTAAATCACCCAGGCATGTTTATTTTCAAATAATTTATCATAAGTTTTGCAGGACTCATAAATTGAGAGGAGACATTGTACCCAGAAATAGTGTGATGATGATATAAAATATATTCATATCGTATTAAGTGAGCAAAGGCTATTGGGGAGAGAATAAAGTACTTTCAAATAATATATCACATGAGGGACTTGCTTTGAACCATATACAGTTGACCAAAATCCACATGTATTACTGACATTAATTTTGTGAATGAATAAGGCTTGCTTTTTTTCCTAAGGAATTTGAAGATAAGAAGTGAGAAAAGAAGTCCCCAAACCTTTGTTTATTCACTAAACATATATATATATACATATAATATATATATTATATAATATATATAATTCATGAATTATTTGCTAGGCTGCTTTATAGGCCCTGGAGGTACCAGTGAAGAAACTGACAAAAATTCGTGCTTCCAGTAAGCTTCCATTCTAATAGAAGGAGCAATAAACATACTGAATAAACCAAATGTGTAGTATAATAGAAGAAAATAAGCCCTATGGAAAAAACTAGTTCAAGATAAAGGGGTTTAGGGGAATCGTATATTTAAGTAGAATAATCTTAGGCGCCTTTCTGAGAAGTGAGGTGTTCATGGAGGAAAAATGAGGCATGTTGCTATCTGAGGGAAGGGAGTGTCAGGAAGAGGGAACTGCAAGTGCAAAAGCCTGGAGGTGGGAGTGTGCCTGCATAGTTTCAGAAACAGTAAAGAGGCTAAGTTATCTAGAGGGAAGTGAGTAAGGGGATAAGACAAGAGAGAAAATGGTGGGGAGTAGGAGAGGATGGATCTTGTAGCTTTGTAAGTTTTGTTTTGAATCTAATGGCATAGGAATCCCTGTAATGTTTTGAGCAGAGGAGTAACATGACCTGATTTTCATTAGGAAAACTGGCTCCTGTGTTGAGTAGAAAGGTGTTGGGGAAATGTAGAGACCAAGAGACTAGTCCAAGAGTTAGTACCCTCAGTAGTAAGGGTATGTCATCCTGAATACTGCAGGAATAATGGAATGTCTATACTGGCAGAGTAGCCAAAGTAATTGCAATATAGATGTAAATGTGTAAAAAACCAAGAATTTACTAGACTTATGATAATGCAGAATATGTAGTAATGGGGACAGAATGCTTGAGAAGACTAGCATATTCATGTTTTTTGATATAGTGTGGTGTGAATAGGATTGCACTTATTGCTAGAGACCAGGCAATTTTTAACCCAGTGTGATTTGAAATGTACATGGATTCATTCCTTTCTTTCTTCTTCCTTCCTTCCTTCCTTCTTTTTTTGACCTGTACGTGGATTTCTGACTGTTCCAAACTCCAGTCTGCTGAGATGAATGAAACTATCACTTCTAGAAAACCTGATTTTAATAGTAGTGAGAAATCATTTAGCTCCAGATAGATACTAATATCCCCACATGAAATCTTTTAATCTGTCAAAGTCAGGAGTAGGGCTTGAGAAAACAGGACTTGGAGCTGAAGCATTGATGAGTGAGAAAGAGAGGACTGTCTTGTGAAGTTTCCCATGGACAGTTGTAAGCAGCCAAGCAAAAGGTGAAAGCTCTGAAAGCTTGAGAGGGGACAAAGTCACTGGGAAGGAATATGGGGAATTACCTAAAAGAAATTCCATCTAATTCACACTTCTGTTGTAGGGCTTTTTAGCAGCCCATGTTCTAGAAAAAGCGGGTATCCATGTGTTTGGATGCAATCTAACTTAACATCCACATTTGCTGGAATTCTCTATGCCTACTCTGTTTCCTTTATGTTTTCACAGCTGTTTTTCTGAATTTCATTAGGTGTGTTCTATAATGCAGTGATAGAAACACTTCAGTTGAAAATTGCTTTAAGCTTTTTATTTGTAAGGAAACCTTTTGGTGACAGTAACACAGGTCTAATTTTGATCATTGGACTGAAGAGAAGGGAGGCGAGTGCATGGATGGCTTAGTCGGTTAAGCACCTGACTCTTAATTTCGGCTCAGGTCATGATTTTGGGGTCATGAGATCAAACCCCACATTGGGCTGTGCACTGGACATGAAGCCTGTTTAAGATTTTCTCTGTCCCTCTCTCTCTGCCCTGCCCTCCCCTCCCCACCTCTCCTGCTATCCCTCGCTTCCCGCGCTCCCTCTCAATCTCTCTCAAAAAATTAAAAAAAAAAAAAAAAAAAGAGGAAGTGGTGACAAGAAAAGAAATTTTCCATGAATGGGGCTAAGAGTCAAAAGAACCAGGGTCAAGCAAGAGCCAAGGAGTGAGGTAGGAGAAACCAGGGAAGCTTTCCCTCATGGAACAAGGGGCCCAGAGGCTTACATTTCCATGCTCCTTAAATCTCCAAACCCACTTGGAAAATCCTCTTATTAGATTTTGAGCTAAAATCATTTTGAACTGGTCCTTTTAAAAGGCTCTTTTAGACAGCAAAACATTTGTCTGCCTGATATGTTTCAATAAGCAGCTAAGAAATGCAGAAATGGAAAGGGAAATATGCAGGCAGTTAGGGCATAGTTGTTTCCAGACAGAACTGCCAATGTCAGGAAAGCTAGGGCATTAGCTTCTTTAGTCTCAGGTGCTAAAGTTCCTGTGTGGTCATGGAGTACATGTTTCTTTAGCTATACTCAGTCATCTGTAATGAGTTTACTCCCCTGCACTCACCACAGCTCCTACCCTAACTCTGGGGCATCTACCGGTTTGGTACTATTTCAGGGGGAAATGGAAGGACTGCTCTCTATGGTCTCTTCCCTCAAATGTTTCTTCCACTTCTGTGAGGATTCTATGAAATATTCTAGAGGGTCAGTTCTTTCACATTTAGAAAGGATTAACAAGGAAATGTATTTAGGAGAGAAATTATTGATTCTCTAAGACTGCTGGGATAACTTTCTTGTTGTTTCCTCTTAAAGCTTCATGGAATGCTACACTAACAGGACATGAAGAAAACACCGAAGAGGGGGCAGGGATGTGAAGCTGGTGGAAAGTGGTGTGAATGGGGAGATACGATCTACGCTGGCTTTCACAGTTTCAGCTCTTGTGATAACCTGCTGCCCCTCATCTTGTATCTTTCTCTTCTTTGCCCTTTGTTTGCTCTATTATTATTATAGCCTTGGCCTTGCCTTAAAAAACAAAAGCAAACCTGAAAACTTGTTTTAATACACTTAGGTGGTGAAATTTTCATATAACAATTTTCTTTACACTATAGGAACTCCCTTTGTCCTTCAAAAGGCACATGTAGGGCACTCATGATGACTTCCTGCCAACACCCTGCACTTTTTGCCCACGTGGTGGCAAAGGTAGCAGGAAGCACTATTGTCTCCGAAAGAAGATGTTGGCTGGCACATTCCTAAAGCATTAGCGCTTGGAAGATGAAGGTGAGGGGCCGCCTCTGGTGGCATCCAGTTAAACAAGGGTTGAATTTGTACTTTCTGGCTAACCATTTCCCAATAAACCTTTCTCCCTCTGTTTTGGCTAAACCTTGAACAAATATAATGAGGAATGTAGCAGATTATGTTTTCCTTAAAATGACCTTAGCAAGATTTTTGGTCTTGCATACTCCCCAGGAACTTTACTGCAACCCCATCATGAGGTGGAGTGTAGATCTTCTCCCTCTCCTTTAAGCCTGGAAGACTGACTTCCTCAGTGAATAGAATATTACAGAAATGACACCAGCTGACTTCTGAGGCTATAACATAAAAAGGAATATGGCTTGTGTGTATCTCTCTCAGGAAGGTTGCCTAGAATCTAGGCATCATGGTATCAGAAAGCCCAAGCTGCATGGAGGGCTTGTGTGGGGTGTCTGGCAGCCAGACCCAGTTATGGTCCCAGACAACAGTTGGCATCATTTACGTGTATGAGATTTCAGATGACTCTAGTTCTTAACCATTGAGGTACACAAAGTGGTGCCAAGTGGAGGAGAGATGAACTTTCCCTGGAAAGCTCTAATCAAATTGCAGATTTATAAGCAAGGTAAATGTTATTTTAAGCCACTAAATTTTGCTGTTGTTTGTTACAAAGCAGTAGATAATTGGACTAGACACCAAAACTTGTATTTTGAAAAGAAGAAATTCTAGTCCATAGCAGGGGCAGGTTTTCCTTCTAAGAAGCAACAATGATGCAACTTGGTTTTAGCAGACACAGCTGCTTTATCCTTGTCACTAATTCCGTACAATACTTCCCAAAACATTCTTGAAATAGAATCATTGGAGAGTTAAGTAAAGAAAAAGTGAGATACTCTATGATGCCTTTTAACATAGACTAGGAAAAGAAAACATGAATGTGTGTGTGTGTGTGTATAATTTTTTTTAAACTGAAATTCTACTGTATTTTCCCCAAAGATACAGTTCTAAGGGTTCAGAATTTATTTGGTAGTCTTCTAATCTAATACAGGCTGCTTCAAGGGAGGGCCCCAGGCTTTGTTTTTTTTCCTGTCTCCCAGTTCCTGTGTGGTTGTAAAAAATGAGACTCAAGGTCACCAGAGATAATCAGGTCCCTTCAAAGTAGCCAGTAGCTTTAGAGTTTTCTTAACTCTCTAGATTACTGCTTTCCTTTGTTTTGGCTTCTGAGGACATCCCTTGCATTCTTATAAAATAAAAACAAAACCTTTTTTTTTCTTTAATCCAGTATTTGTAGTTGTTTCCAGCAAGAAGATTAGTTTTCAGGGTACATACTCATGTGCCAGAAATAAAAATTGGCATTTTTTAAAGGTAGTTTGTATTGATTAATACAAAAACCCTCTTGTTTGCTTCCTCTTAGTTTCACAACATAAATTTTAAGTAACTTAACTGGGGATAAGAATTCAGTTGAAAGTCAAAGCTTGACATTTATTCTCTGGATAATTCTCTCAAATAATTAGGAGGTTAAAAGGAAACCTTGACTTTTCTTTTTCAACCTTCTTTAACCAGATGAATTAATGGACACAAATTACCTATTGTGACAGCTTTCTTTGTGGTGCATTTGATGACCAAACTTTACTGACATCATGGTGATTGCTTTTTTCTTCATGTATGTGATCTTGAGTGTTATGAAGTCCTCCTAGGAAAAAAAGCTGCACCCTAGTTTATTTTATAAATTGTATTAGGTACTCTGTTTGGCCATTGATTCATATCCCCAGGAACCAGAAGAATTAAGGTGGGTAGAAACCAGCTATTTAAAAATTTTAAGTACCTACGCAATTTTATGATCTGTGCTGAAACCTATGGACCTTTTTCTGTATAGTGTCTCTCTGCTGATTCCATTAGAAGATATATTCACATGTGGAATATATTCAGCTGCAGGATTGTGGAGAGAGAGATGCAAGTTAAGCATGCAGCTGGATCCCAGGCACTTTGTTAAAATTTTAAAGCTCACAGGCTAGAGGCAATTTTTTAAATGGTAACTTTTGCTTCTGAGGCGGAACAGACATTATCTCAAGCTAGCTCATTTGTTTTTGATTCTCTGTAGTTTTTAAGGGTATTTTTAGCCAAATGACCAATCTGGGAAGACCTAGGAAATGAATGTCTTATCTATTATGGCTTGAAGGTCTCAATGCACAAATCATAAATCAAATGTCAACAGATGGTACATGAAGCAAACTTTAAACTCAAAGATTCAGAGCTTCAAATGGTAATTTTGTAAGGAAGTTGATATATAGTCAATAAAGGAAACAAAAGTTATTGGGAGAAAAATGAACCAAATATGGTTGACTCGAAGGAAAGTCATTCACAATAGCACCTGTGTATGAAGCGGTCTGAATAACAGGAAGTAAAATGTAGTCACAACAATGATTAGAGATTATTTGATTATTAAGTAACTGTAAGTAACTATGATAATTGGGGAATACAATAAAGCTAGCTTTTAAAGTTTTGAAAATTGTGATTATGGTACAATTTTACTGAAGAATAGATATCATTCTCTAGGCTCACGAGGATTATTTGGCTTACTGAAAACTGTAAGCATTGTTCTGAGGAATATGGGAGAGTTGGTACTTTGTTTTAAGTCAGTTGACCATATTTCCTTAAATTGAACTTTGAAATAAGCCTTTGAAAATAAGCCTAAAAGCTTCTAACTTTTGACATTACAAAGTCCTACCAAAACAGTAGTAAATCAAGAATAATTTAAATGTAAACTGTCAAAGTTTATTAAATAAATAGAATTAACCAGTTCTCTGCACATTGGATCCAAGTTTCATAACATACAATACCATGTATAAATGGTATTTGAAAACAAAATACCTAAGGTATTTAATTAATTGCAGCTATTCATAAAATTAGTACTTCAAATAGAAGCATTTGCAGATAGATAACATTAAATCATCAAAGCAAACAGAAGTTGAAATACACATTAACTGTGTAAACATTTCAGGTAAACTGAACCAGTCCTTTATCCATAGCTACAGAAAGATGAACCAGGAACCCCATTTCAGACGAGAGACTTCAAAATCAGGCCCTTGAGCAAAGTATTAACTAAATTTAGTGCTTGAGAACAGTGTACTTGAGCAATGAGAGAGGAAGCAAGGACTAAGGGCAGTAGAAAGTTCATCATGTTTCTCTTAAAAATTCCCTCCTGATTTTCAATAGACTGAAACACAGAAATATAATTAACTGAACCCCTTTCCCAAAGAGCTCTGGGAATGGCAATTATACATGAATTCTTTTTTTTTAAAGATTTTATTTTTTATTTGACAGAGAGAAATCACAAGTAGGCAGAGAGGAAGGCAGAGAGAGAGAGAGGGAAGCAGGCTCCCCGCTGAGCAGAGAGCCCAATGCGGGACTCGATCCCAGGACCGTGAGATCATGACCTGAGCCGAAGGCAGAGGCTTAACCCACTGAGCCACCCAGGTGCCCTATACATGAATTCTAAATGGCTTTTCTACCTGGAGGTCTAAGATGGTAATCTTAGAGACAGTTTCTCCTACTTCATTTATAGCCATTCATTCATGCTGCATTTCTTCAGTCAACAAACACTTGTAATGGGCAATCTTCTGGTTTCCAGTGTTTCACAGTGTCTGCAGTCTCGGGCACAGATACTCATTGCCAAAACCTATTGATTCTTCACTCACTGCTCTAATATTTACTCTTAGCATCCGTTAATACATTCCATTTTTTAAATTTTCTCAAGCATTATAAGACCCAAATTCCTGTTTTTGGTTTATAGCCAGACCAAAAGTAAAAGCTATTATAAAGTAACATTATAAGTGCCTCTATACTTGTGAGCATAGGGAATTATGTTAACCATTAGGGATAATAACTACCTCACATTGCAGGTATCCAGGAAGGTTAGCTGGAGAGGAGGATTCATATTTGAATATTGAATATTTGATTCAAGGTGACTGCAAGTAAGCCAGAGGAGGAGGGTGGATGTGTAGAGTACTCTAGGCAAAGAAAACAGCATGTTCAAAATTACAAAATGTGCAAGGCTGCATCTGTAGATAATTAACATGAGCACAAGACACACAGGTGGGAATGGAGAGCTTGGAAGAAAATATGAGGGCACAGAGAGAGGCAGATAAGTCCAGAGGGTTTAAGAGTGCAATGTTACAGAGTTAGAATTTTCACCTGAGAGCTATGGGGAATGAGTGAAGGCTGTATACCAGGAAAAGGGAGAGATATTTGGGTCCTAGACATGGAATGTATGTTCTAGCTGAATTGTTCTATTATGGAATTTGTTATTTGAATGCAGGTTCTTGTTGCCATGGTCTTCATTTTTACTTTCTTTTTGCCTATGATATATGTATACTTTCTCATCTCATCTCATCCCATCCTAATCATAGATGTTTTTCAAGGCCCAGTAAAAATCTCACTTCCCCATTTAGCAAACTTAAAGAGATGTCACCAAGTATCTAGGATGTCAAACGTCCATAGCTCCTGCCCTGTTGGAGACTTCCCTGATGGCACTAACTGGAAGCAAATTCTTCTTTCTTCACACTCTTACAGGATTTTGTTCATACCACTCATATGACACTTACTTGGCATTCCCTTTGTATCCCTCAGGAGTCTTTCAAGAAAAAGGCAACTCACTCAAATTGGGCAATTTGCAAAAATTGAATAAAAGGAGTACTTACAAAGATGTAACTAGGGGCTGTGATCCATATTAATGGGTGCCAGGCCACCCCAAACTTACTGACCTAAAGTAATAAGCATTTTATTGTGCACATGGATTCTATGGGTCAGGAGTAAGAGAAATCACAGAGAGGATGATTCCTTTCTGCTCCATGATACCTGAGGTTTCATCTGGGAAGGTTCAAAGCTGGGTTTGACTTGATGGCTAGGGTGTGATTAATTTAAAGTCATCTTCACTCATTTGTCCACCACCTAGGCTGGCACTGTTGAACGGACCACGTGTATATGGTCTTTCCATTTGGCTTGGCCTGGCTTCTTTGCAATGTGCTTGTCATGATATAGTGGGCCTTTTCCTACATTGTCTTGAGGCCCTAAACACAAGTTTCCAAACAATCAAGGCAGAAGCAGAATGTCCATTTCTGAGATAGCTTCAGAAGTCACAGAACACAGGTGTTGCTGCATTGTATTAGGTGTGAGTGTCTCCAAGGGCAACCCAGGTCCTAGTAGAAATGTCTTAGACTTCACTGAACAATAGGAGGAGTGCCAAAGGATTTTCATACATGTCTTAAATTGCCATGGCAAGGTTTATGGAAGCCATCAAGGGGTAGTTCAGTGCCATATGTCTCAATAAAAGTAGTTGCGTTTCTACTTCTTTTTCTGAAGAAGAAAGGAAAGGAGAATTTATCAGAATGGAAAGCTACAGGAAAGAGCTACATGATGGTACTATGGCCTTCGGTCAAGAAATATAGCTAAATGAAGGATAGAAGAAAGAAAGATGCAGGAAAGTTTATACCTGATCTTACTCCCTTTATGCCTCTGATGCCTTCCAAACCCAACTGGCAGCCCAAGAATGCATCCTAAATAAATCAACCTCTTGAAGGTACAAGCAGGGTAAGAATTATAGAAAGTAGGCCTGGAAGGACAAACAGAAGATGTCCAACACATTCTTATATTACAGTTAATTGCTTATGTCTCTCTTCCAAACACATATGCCTAACATTCTTCCCCCATTTGACAATGCACAAACAGCTAAGATGTATTTTATATAGTAGGAGCTTAGTACTTGTTTGTTCAACAGGTGAATGACACTAATTCTATGAGTGAATAAATACACAGAAAATATTCTTTTTACATTAGAGTTTTGTTTTTAATTCTATGTGGATTTAAAGATGCTAGTTGTCTACCAGCTAGTGAATAAGTCACATTATTTTCACCATATACATTTTTTAAAAGCCTAAAGCATACAATTTACAACAGCTTTTATCAATAATGTTTAAAAAGAATTCAGTTATGAGCACAGATTTATTCATAACAAATAAGGGACCATGTTTCTAACTTATCATGAGCCAAGAGGATAAAAAACTTTGGGGCAATTTAATTCTTTTGGTCATGGTGACTCAAGGCAGTATCGTCATTTCTAGGTTGAGAGCAGCTGTGGAATTTCTTCTCTTTTTATCAGTTTTATTCTTTTTTTTCTTTAAGCCTTTTTATTTAAACATATAATGTAACCCCACCACCCTCTCCCAACCCCTCTTCCTGCCCACCCCCCTCAGTTTGTTTTATGACATTAAGAGTCTCTTTTGGTTTGTCTCCCTCCTGATCCCATCTTGTTTCATTTTTTCTTTTCCTACCACCTTAACCCCCACCCCCATTGCATCTCCACTTCCTCATATCAGGGAGATCATGTGATAGTTGTTTTTCTCCAGTTGACTTATTTTGCTAAGCATAATATGCTCTAGTTCCATCCATGTTGTCGCAAATGGTAAGATTTCATTTCTTTTGATGGCTGCATAGTATTCCATTGTATATATATGCCACCTCTTCTTTATCCATTCATCTGTTGATGGACATCTAGGTTCTTTCCATAACTTGGCTATTGTGGACATTGCTGCTATAAACATTTGGGTACACGTGCCCCTTTGGATCACTACGTTTGTATCTTTAGGATAAATACCCAGTAGTGCAATTGCTGGGTCATAAGGTAGCTCTATTTTCAATTTTTTGAGGAACCTCCATGCTGTTTTCCAGAGTGGTTGCACCAGCTTGCATTCCCACCAACAGTGTAGGAGGGTTCCCCTTTCTCCACATCCTCGCCAGCATCTGTCATTTCCTGACTTGTTCATTTTAGCCATTCTGACTGGTGTGAGGTGGTGTCTCATTGTGGTTTTGATTTGTATTTCCCTGATGCCCAGTGATGTGGAGCACTTTTTCATGTGTCTGTTGGCCCTCTGGATGTCTTCTTTGCAGAAATGTCTGTTCATGTCCTCTGCCCATTTCTTGATTGGATTATTTGTTCTTTGGGTGTTGAGTTTGCTAAGCTCTTTATAGATTTTGGATACTAGCCCTTTATCTGATATGTCGTTTGCAAATATCTTCTCCCATTCTGTCAGTTGTCTTTTGGTTTTGTTGACTGTTTCCTTTGGTGTGCAAAAGCTTTTGATCTTGATGAAGTCACAATAGTTCATTTTTTCCCTTGCTTCCCTTGCCTTTGGCGTTGTTCCTAGGAAGAAGTTGCTGCGGCTGAGGTTGAAGAGGTTGCTGCCTGTGTTCTCCTCAAGGATTTTGATGGATTCCTTTCTCACGTTGAGGTCCTTCATCCATTTTGACTCTATTTTTGTGTGTGGTGTAAGGAAATGGTCCAATTTCATTTTTCTGCATGTGGCTGTCCAATTTTCCCAACACCATTTGTTGAAGAGGCTGTCTTTTTTCCATTGGATGTTCTTTCCTGCTTTATCAAATATTAGTTGACCATATTTCTGGGCTCTCTATTCTGTTCCATTGATCTATGTGTCTGTTTTTGTGCCAGTACCGTCCATTAGCTGTCTTAATGATGACAGCTTTGTAGTAGAGCTTGACGTCTGGAATTGTGATGCCACCAACTTTGGTTTTCTTTTTCAATATTCCTTTGGCTATTCGAGGTCTTTTCTGGTTCCATATAAATTTTAGGATTATTTGTTCCATTTCTTTGAAAAAATTGGATGGGATTTTGATAGGCATTGCATTAAATGTGTAGATAGCTTTAGGTAGCATAGACATTTTCACAATATTTACTCTTCCAATCCATGAGCATGGAACATTTTTCCATTTCTTTGTGTCTTCCTCAATTTCTTTCATGAGTACTTTATAGTTCTCTGAGTATAGATTCTTTGCCTCTTTGGTTAGGTTTATTCCTAGGTATCTTATGGTTCTGGGTGTAATTGTAAGTGGGATTGACTCCTTAATTTCTCTTTCTTCTGTCTTGTTGTTGGTGTAAAGAAATGCAACTGATTTCTGTGCATTGATTTTA
>ML102606.1:0-40318 GCA_003697995.1 Taxidea taxus jeffersonii
AAAAAAAATGGAGAAAGCATTTTTAGATGCATGCCCTAGAGTGGCAAAATACAAAAGAGATGATCTGCAAGATGTGGGTATTCTGACAAGTGATCTTAAGTATATTTTCCCTTCTTTTACAGAGTAAGAAAATGTTATTCCTGCCCAGAAATACTCTCAGTCTTGTCCTTCAGGGACTCTGGTCCTTAAAAGACTTACCTCTGTTGCCTTCTTAGGGAAGCATGGAGAGCAGGGCTCAGTGTCAGTCTCTTCCTAAGTCACCTTTACTTGCTCTTAAGACATCACTTCTCTACCCAGCAGTCTTCCCACACATTCTGCACCCTCTCCATATTGCAAATACTTCAAAGCAATCACAGATTATAATATATATTATACAAATTTATTCCCTATACAGAATTTAAAAAAAGAAAAAAATACGAAAAGTTTTGATGGTGTGTACATGTATATGGAGGTAAAAAAGCAAAATTGTGGTTACAAATGCCTACCAATTCCATCAGTATATGAATGTGAGACAAATACATCAATTTTGTAAAATGAATAGTATAAATATTAGCATACCATAAACAAAGCTGAAAACAAATAGTAAGAGAGAAAAAGGGGAAAAGAGGAGGCAGAGAAAGGTGGAAAGGAAAAGCAATATAGAAAGAAAAGCACATAGAAAATGTTTATCCAGAGCAAAGAAATGCAAATTGAAGACAAACCTACTTTATTGGCACTCATTAAAGTAAAAAAAAAGAAAAACAACAACAACACAAAATTAGCCAGTGCTGACAAGATAGTAAAACTGGAATAACTATTCAGGGACATTGTACAGTGTTTTAGAAGACATATAATATAGGTAATATGTAAGAAAAGCCACAAAAATGACCTTGTCCTTTAACAAAGAATTTTTATGTTTTAAGACTGTATTTTAGGGTAATAAACTTTAATGTAAGGGAAGAATAATGTTTGAAGATGTTCTTTGCAGTAGTTTTTGTAATGTCAAAATTTGGATGAAAGCTAAAAATTCAACCTTAGGGAATGGTGACATAATGAATTACTATAAATTGCTATGCAACTGAATTTTGATGCAGATCTAAAGATATACTTATAAGGACATTGATGCTAAAAAAATCACACTACAAAGTGCCATGTGCAGTACAATTAAAGTTCTAATAAATAAGGTATATACATGGAAGAAAGTAACCAAAACATTGAACAGTAACCTATAATTGTGTTAGATTAATGGATTCTTGCCTGTCACAATTTATAAAACAGTGCTTGGTATTATTCCATTTGCTTTTCAGTGGCTATATTTTTAAACAATACATATTATGACATATTTTATTTTATCATATATAATCAAAAGAGTAATTTCATTTGCTATGTAGAGTTTCTGTCCCAGTAAATTGACAAACAAAACTAATCCATAGAAAAATAAGTCCCAAGTATCAGAAACAAAGGAACTGAAAGCAAGAACAATTAATGGGTGAGCTGATGCTCTGGAGTAGATTGGAAGGAGGGAATAGAACCAGAGAACTACTGTGTACTTGAGATTTAGTGGCCACATAGGACAGGAGATAAGACATTAAGCCTATACAAGGCTAGAAGATAAAATAAAGACCCCCTTAAGATGGTATCCTCATTAAACTGAACTACAAAAATGTGGTCAGTAAGACCATAAGCAAACAAGCAAGCTTTTTTCTACTTGGGCTCTAGGTGGAAAAAAGAAAGCTTCAGAGTGGAAACAAGTCACTACTTGTTTTAGAGAATACTCTTCTGATATGGACATCCAACATGCCAGAAACTTACAATAAAACAATTGAGCCAGAAATTCTCCTATGATACTTGGTAGACACAAACACACATCCACAATAGAGGGATTTCTATACAACAGATCACATCAGATTTATAAACAGAAAAAACAAGTCCTCTTTAAAATAAGATCTTAAGGAAAAAACTGTCTTGAATGAGCATAAGCAGATAAAAAAAAATAGGAACCTGCAAACCTAAGATAATTGTACAAGAATCTAAAAAGGGCCTATAGGGGTGCTTGGTGGCTCAGTGGGTTAAAGCCACTGCTTTCAGCTCAGATCATGATCCCAGGGTCCTGGAATCCAGCCCCGCATCGGGCTCTCTGCTCAGCAGGGAGCCTGCTTCTCCTTCTCTCTTTGCCTGCTTCTCTGTCTACTTGTGATCTCTGTCTGTCAAATAAATAAGCAAAATCTTTTAAAAAGTCAAAATAAAAAGGGCCTATAAAACGAAAGTCTAATGATTAAAAGATAAAAGATGAAATAAATCAACATGATAACAACTTTTCATTATGAAAAATAGAATTAAAACAAAATTCATTATATTTGAAGATGGATTTTGTGGACTGACAGAGCTGTCTAAATCACTTATAATAGACATATAAAGATTAAGTGTCACCAAGGAAAAGGGAGTCCAAGTTCTACCTAATATTAGCTACAGTCAAAGAGACTAGAAGACATAAGGGAGAAGCAGTATTCAAAGAAATAATGGCTAAGAACTTTCAGAGGTGATGAAAGACATGAATTCTCAAATTAAACATTCAGTAAACTCCAGGAAGGACTGCACCCAGGCATACTATGTTGAAACTGCAGAATACCAAATGCAGATATCAAAACTAGACAGAGAGAAAAAGGTTATTAAAACATAACAAACAGATGGCTTCCTTCTCATATCTAACAAATTCAGAACATATATATAATATTTCGAGACCAAACAGGGTTTATCCCAAGAGTCCAAAAATGGTTCAATATTTTCCTATGTATACATGTAACTCCTCAAAATAATAGATTAAAGAAGAAAAGTCCTATGTTCTTACCAGTAAATGTAGATAACTCCTTTGACAAAAGTCAATATCCATTTATAGAATGGATATAGAAAAGAAGTACCCTAACCTACTAAAAATGACCCCCAAAATCTTATAGTAATATTATAGCAATGGTAAAGTTTAAAATAATCCCTCTTAAAGATAGAAAAATTATAAATAGGTACAGTTTCTGTGCTTTTATCCAATCATGTACTTAATTTCAAAGTAGGCAAAGGAGACAACAACCAAATGGAAAAAAACAACTCACTGATAATGTGCTTTTCCACATAGAAATTTTAAACAATTCTGAAGCATAAAAGAATGTCTAGCAAGGCTGTTTTCCTACACACAAACAACAGAATACTGGAAAATGTCTCAAAAGTTACCATTCACAAAAGGAATGAAGCTATAAATTATAGGTAAGAAATTTAACAAAATAATTGGAGAAATTTACAAAACATAGGAGAAAAGATGTACATAAATGAAATAATTTTTCTTTGAAGGAGACCATTAAAGATGGCAAATAATTAAACTCTGAGTATAGTGCACTTACAAATGAAATCCCAATGGAATTTTTATGAAACATAAAATATACATATATACTAAAGCTCAGGGAACAATAGAGCTAAGAGAACAATATAAAAATAAGAAAGGGTGAACTCACCTGTGAAAGATCAAAATCCATTATATAGTACAATGTAGCTATAGTAAATAAGATTATCATGATAAATAGATTTCAATATCAAGTTAAAAACCTTTCCATTCTTAAAATGTGATATAATTTATGTATAATATAAATGTGCAAAAGCATGTTTCATAATACACAAAGATATAAAAATATGAAAACTTTCCAGAAGATGATGTACATCAACTTCCAGAGAGTGGTGCCCTCTGGGGAGAAAGAGAAGAAGGAAGTAATGAAGTAGAACAGGGAGGGTCTTGGCTGTGGAGGCTGTCCTGTGTATTGTTGGATATTTATTAGCATCCTGGCTCTACCCCTTAGATGAGAGTTCACCTCTCCTCCTAGTTGGGACAATTAAAACTGTCTCCAGAAATTGTCAAAAGTTCTCCAGGGGTAAAATTGCTTCAAGCTGAGAAACACTGTAACCAACTAAGTCTTTGGTATTAGTTTTCAAAATGAGAGGGGCAAAGAAGGGAACAAAAGGTCTGAATTACAATGGTACAAGGTCAACTACTATTGAATCTGAGGGGGTGGGAGGGACGTGTCAGTCACATTATTTTTATATGTTTTTATTTACCTTAATTTTCAAAATTTTAAAATATCACCAGATAGTGTAGCACTAGAATTTAATTTTTAATAGCAGCTGTAGTTTAAAACTGCACTGCTTTGTAATCTGATTTATATTTCAGTATTTATATGATTTTGTCCTCACTTCCTATTTTCTCCAAGCTACAGTTTCCAAATCTAGTAGTTGTGAAAATTAAGTTAAATAACCATATTATAGTGCCTAGAACATACTGAATGCTCAAAAGCAAAGTTCTCCTGCAATTTTAAATTAATAGTATTTTCCTCATAAAGTCATTATGGAAACATTCATGATATATGGATAAACAAGTCTTTGTTAATAATAATAGGCATAATTATAAAATGTTTTATTTTTCCAATTGAAGATACTTCTGAAAATATTTTGTCAATTTTCCTTTAAAATGAAAACTTGAAAATAATTATTTGATTGAAAAAACATGAACAAAAATGTCATAAAATATTAGCAGAGATTAAATATTGAAGAAGTCATAAAGTCAGATGGATCCAAAGAATGATCTTTATTGTCATTCTCTTGATTTGTGCCTCATGTCAATAAAAACACACCTGACAATAAAATTTATATAGTTTATAAAATATCACAATATGTAAAAACTCTTGCTACATTCTAGTAAATTAAAAACAATATATATAAATTTTAAATTATAAGAATATTTTTCAAAATTAAAAAAAATTTCATCTATTTATTTGTCGGGAGGGGGTAGCATGAGCAAGGGTTGGGGGTGGGCAGAAGAGCAGAGGGAAAAGCAGACTCCCTGCTGAACAGGGAGCCTGATGCAGGACTTGATCCCAGGACCTCGGGATCAATACCTGAGCCAAAGGCAGAAGCTAAACCAACTAAGCAACCCAGGCGCCCCAAATTATAGGAGTCTTAAAATAACTAATTAACTACTTGTCTCAAGTCCCTAGAGGGTATTAGAGTAAGTTTAGAAAAATGAAAAGTGTGAAAATGATGTTGCACTTCATACACAATAAACCTATTTTCCCACACTTCTTGGTCACCAGTATTACAACTTATTTATTTTGTAAAATCTAGAATGGCATCTTAAAATTAAATGTTTGTGCTATCAAGCTTTTGTTAAGATTCACATTACAGAGAGTAGGAATTTAGCTTTCAATGATTTATTTTTTAAAGATTTTATTTAATTGAAAGAAAAAGAGAGAACAAGCATGAGCGGGTGGAGTGTGGGGAGGTTAAGGCCAGAGGGAGCTGGAGAAGTAGACCCCCTGTGGGGCTTGAACTCAGGACCCTGGGATCGTGACCTGAGACAAAGGCAGCCACTTAACTGACTGAGCTACTCAGACACTCCAGGTTTCAATAATTTAAATTGTGGTCCACAAACCTTGGATTTTTTTAACATAAGATGTCTGGAAATCCCAATTTTTAAGCAAGATGGAGTACTGGGGTCTGACAGGGATATGTGGCAATGTCAGCGAGGTATCAGCAACCACAACCTATAGGCCACTTTGGCTTTGACAAGACTGAGCAGGAGTTACTGGGCTTCTTTCTCCACACTATCTGGGTTAACTAGCACATAAAATAACAACTTTCTTTTGAGCATTATCCAACACTGGAGAGAAGACAAAATGTGCAGAACCAGATTTTTTTCCTTTTATCTCTGTGCCTAAGTTCTTTTAAGAGTTCCTTTAAATGCAAAGAAAACATTTGTGATATTATAGGAAACCCAAATTAAATGTATACCTGATACAACAAACCTAAATATTTTTGTATTAAGAAAACAATCATAATTATAATAAAAGTTCTATTCAAAATTATTTCTAAAAGAGGCACATGAAGAAAAAAGAAAACATATTTCTTAGCATTTTCAAATAAATGTGAGTAAAACAAGAGATATAAATAAATTTAGTGATTAATTTATGCAATACATTAAGATTGTTCCAATGTGTATGATCATTTGAAACTTAAATTGTAATAGCAGCCTATAATACCCAAATTTATTCAAGCACTTCAAATTGGCCTGCATGAAAATTTGGCATCATTTGTCATGTGACACATGTGGTCACATTAAATTCAATCATTCTTATGTACTGCTGGTTTTTAAAAAAAGAAAATTTGAAGGAAGCAGAATGCAGGAAGTTTAACATAGACAATAGAAAATAATTCAGAAAAACAAAACCCAACTTAAATATTTTTTGAGTAAGATTTTATTTATTTATTCAACAGAGAGAGAGATAGATCACAAGTAGGCAGAGAGGCAGGCAGAGAAGGAAGGAGGAACGGGTTCCCTGTTGAGCAGAGTCCGATATGGGGCTCGATCCTAGGACCCTGAGATCATGACCTGAGCTGAAGGCAGAAGCTTAACCCACTGAGCCACCCCAGCGCCCCCAAAATCCAACTTAAAACTAGGAACATTTCTCTCAGAATCTCATACTGAAGAGTATATATCTAGCAATTCCTTTAAAGATTTGTGAGCTTAGTTGTTTGTGTGAATTCTGGTTATTAGCAATCTCACTTTTATCTAGAGATATCTTGATGTTATTAATTCACAGTAGTATACTTGCAAGACATGATTTAACAATAATATATTCCTAATATAGAAATTGATGAATAAGATAAAGCTTGTATATTCATATACACATGTGTATATGTGTCTGTGTGTGATATTTATAACAAATACACTAAATTTATTCATTTGGAAATACAATGCCAAGTGTTGATATTTGTTTATTTTAAATAGTAACACCATTTCCATATGTATTTATTTTAAAGAGAAAGGTGTCAGATACCTTTGTGACACCCAGGTGGCTCAGTCACTTAGGCATCCAACTCTTGATTTCAGAGGTCTGAGATTGAGCCCTGCATTGGGCTCTGCACTCAATGGGAAATCTGCTTGATATTCTCTCCCTCTCCCTCTGCATCTCCCCAAGTTTGCACATTCTCTCTCTCTCAAAAAATAATAAATCTTAAAAAAAAAAAAGTCAGATGCCTAACTGCCTGAGGTACCCAGGTGTCCCAATAGTAGCCCATTTCTGATTGACTTTTTTTTTTTTTAACAAAACCATTATTTTCCAAACCCCACCACTACCTCCAAATGGGGGGAAAAAAAGTAAAAGTAAAATAAAATAAAGTAAAATAAAATAATAAACAAAACCAACAGTGCTCAGTTATCCCAATACTTGAAAAGTTTCAAGAGATTAGTGGAGACTAAACATTCCTGGGACTTGCAAAAAAGGATCATTATATATTCTTCTTCCTGTTATTGCTACATAATAAGAGTCAAATATCTTCTCTTAATATAAAGGAATAAGTGTTAGAATTTTACTTAGTGTTAGAATCCTCTAGAAGAGAAAGTTTAACCAACAGGACTTCAATCAGAATACCACTAAAAATTACAGTATATTAAACTAACTAAAATGCATTAATTGATTATTGTGTTTTATTTAAAACCTAATAAAAGTTAGTAGGGAAATGGCAAGAATCCTATCTTTTACTTACAAATAACATCATGTTGTTTAAACCATAAAGTTCTAAATCTAATCTTGCCTTTACTGTGCAGCATTGTACATACAATTTGAATGCCCTGAACCATAGCATTCACATATGAACACTGTGGATAACACTTCTATCTGTAGAACACCTAGAACTTTCCAGAAGAAGTAAGCTACTAAAAAGAAAACAAAATTTTATCTAGATTCTTGCCTATAAGATACGTTTCCATTGTCTTGTGCCCATTGTAAAGGTGAGGCAGCTAAGAAAGAGATAATTAAACTATACAAATCACATTATATTAGTGAACTAAAGTAATTCAGATTGTCTGATTTCTTTTCTAGATGAAAGGAACATTAAACTTTTATTTCACTATTTCTGGTGTTCATCTTTAATTAAATAATATACCGAAATCCACTCAATGTTTCCAGTATATCTCTCAAAAAAATATTCATTTATCCAAGCTGAAGAAATTTTCAGAAATAAACTCTACTGTCTACAGATATGAATACTGTATTTTCCTGATAATTGTAATGTAACAATTAATTCAGCAAAGTAGTAAAATATATTTTCTAATGAGATTCTAAAATAAAATTCTGGTTAATGTTTAAATCATTTTTTTCATGTTTCTCAAAACATATTTTTTTAACTTTTTAAGAAGAAAAAAATACAGAAGAGTTTTTTAAATGGTCTTAAAAACTAATACTTTTTCATCATTAGATGAACTTCACAAAAAATTATAATGTAATTAAACCAGAAATGAAGTCTTCTGGTGGTGATATTGTTTACAGAATGTTTGAGTAGGCCAAAGTAAAAGGTATAAATAGAACACTCATCATCTTAGAGTCCTTGAAAGGCTACAAAATTATGGTACAGATTTTCAGCCTCCAAATTAGCATTCAGTTATATTATGTTCTAAACCTGTATATCAGGATTTACACAGAGAACACTAGGGCTACTTTTCTGTAGTATAGACAATACTGACTACCTTTCAGATTTTGTCTTTTATATAAAGACACATTCCTGGGGCACCTGGGTGGCTCAGTGGGTTAAAGCCTCTGCCTTCAGCTCAGGTCATGATCCCAGGGTCCTGGGATCGAACCCCATATCAGGCTCTCTGCTCATCAGGGATCCTGCTTCCCCTCCTCTCTCTCTCTCTACCTGCCTCTCTGCCTACTTGTGATCTCTGTCAAATAAATAAATAAAATCTTAAAAAACCCACACATTCCTTTCAGGAAAGATGGAGAAAAGGGGGTGCTTTAGAAACCAAAACTGAATGTACACCCTGAATATGATTTCACCCATATGTTACCTATTCTAGGAAAGAATATAGTTTGAAAAATGCCTAACAAGACATCAGGAATAAAGTCACAACTCCATTAATTAAGAATAGTTTGTGGTCGGGAAAAATATAGACTATTCATAAGGACTCTTTCAAAACTATTCAATCTGAAGAGACTGTATTTGGCAGGGATGTTGAAGAAAATTTATGGCTTTTATTTTATTATTATTATCATTATTATTATTTATTTATTTTTGAGGTCCTGAGTTTTCCATCCCCTAATGAGAAGGGACAAATCTGGAGGCAAGACATGACAAGAAGACAGATATGAATGGCTAATGGCTATTATCTGATACAAGTGGACTCCAAAAAAAGAAAAGTCTCCGTCTAAGGGTTTTATGTCCTATTTTCCTGGAAGTGGCATTTAAACACAGGAGGTAAAAATCTAACTCCACTTCCCCTTGACAAATCTGCCACATTTAGGTGATGATTAATTCCAGGACCAGCCTGGTTTATCCACAGTACATAACTTTCAAAAGACAAGCACAAATAATAGATCCCCTTCAGTGTGGCTTCCATGGTCTAAAGTCCTAACCATCTTCTATGAGGCAGCTGAGAATGAGTAGTAGTAAGTAGAAACCATCACATTCCAACCCTCCACTTGGTATTAAAAAGGAGAATGAGGAAATCAAAGAAGTCGGCTGAGAAGAGCCTCTCCTCTCATCCCACAAACACAACTAGATAACTATCAAATCCTAAGCACCCCAGAAATCTTCTGGAAGACTGATGAAACACAATCCACAACTAAAGGGAGAGAAGAAGCCATATCAAAGAAGGTAGGAAGTGCAGAGATGTGGTTTAGGGGAGAAATGGATTGTGGCTGTTGCAGAGGGGAGTGAGCCACACTCAGGGAGAGGGGAGCAAGTGAGAGGCAGAGAGAAAGAGAGAGAGGAGCACACAGGGGAATGCACAAGAAGAAGGTTTTCCCTAAAGTGATTGGCTTGGAAAATGCGAGGAGCTGAAATTTGTGGGTTCTTACAACCAGTGGACCTGAAAGCCTGTTGTTTGTTTGTTTTATTTTGTTTGTTTGTTTTTTAAAGCCTGGTGTAATAAAGGTCAGCAGGTTTAGCTGGGATAGATTCCAGAAGGTACTACCCTGATCCTGAAAAAAAGGCAGGCGAACAACCCCGGGTGAGATGTCATGGAAAAAGTGATCTCCAGATTACCTGGGGCACACTGTGGGGAGATTATTCACTCTTGGAGAGTGTCCTTGGGAGGCAACATTCACACAGACACATCCCAGAACAAGGGCTGGGCAGCATCATTCCCCTCCTACATCCTTTAGCATAAACACAAAGCCACCAGATGGAGGCAGTACAGGGTCAACACTGGCTCCCCAACTTGATTACACCAAGCCCCACCCTCTGCACTCTGAGGGAGTTCCTCTTCAAAGTCCAGCTTGCCTCAGTCTTAAGAATGACAGGTCCCTCTCTCAGAAAACCACACAAATACTTGCACATTCTACCTCCCCCAGTCAGAGAGTTCTGCAGGACCTCATGTCTGGTGGAGTTAGTGTCGGGTTACATTTCACAAGCATACCAGAGCACACCTAGTCAAAACTGACTACAAACCAGGTTCTAAACACTGTCCGTTGTAGGCAAGAATTGCCTCTGCAGAAACTAGCCTCAGGGACAAAGCAGCCAAAACACAATAACAGAGCACATGTAGCACACACTAGAGATAGTCCCTGAAGTTCCCAGAACTGGGTACTATAAAACCTCTTCTTCATAAGGCCATTACTTTCAGGAGCAGGAGACATAACTGTTTTTTCTAAAACAGAGAAGAAGGCAGAGACTTAGACAAAATGCCAAGATGGAATAATTTATCCCAAATGAAAGAACAAGATAAAGCCACAGCCAGAGATCTAAATGAAACAGATATAAGTGACATGCCTGGTGGAGAATTTAAAGCAACAATCATAAGGACACATGCAGGACTTGAGAAAAAAAAAAAAAAGATATCAAGGAGACCCCGATGAGAGCAAAAACGAATCAATCAAATATGAAGAATGCAGTAAATGAGATTGAAAACAGGCCTCATGCAATGAAAAGGATATTGGAAGAAGCAGAGGAACAAATTAGTGACCTAGAAGACTAATGAAAATAATGAAAGTGAACAAAAGAGAGAAAGAATTATGCAACATGAGAATAGCCTTAGGGACCCTCAGTGACTACATTAAATGTAATAACATTTGTATTATAGAAGTCCCAGAAGAAAGAGAGAAAAGGGATCAAAAATTTTTTTTGAAAAATAATAGCTAAAAACTTCCCTAATCTAGGCAAGGAAGCAGACATCCAGATCCAGGAGGCACAGAGAATTCTCATCAAAATCAACAAAATCAAACCCACACAGAGACATATTGTAAATAAATTGACAAAATATAGTGATAAAGAAAGAAAATATAAAACAACAAAAGAAGTCAGTAACTTACAAAGGAAAACTCATAAAGGTAGCAGGGGATTTTTCAACAGAAATGCTGCAAGCCAGGAGGGAGTGCCATGATAGATTTAAAATGATGAATGGGAAAAATCTGCAGTCAAGAAAACTCTAACCAGAAGGGTTATAATTCAGACTAGAAGGAGAGATAAGGAGTTTCCCAGACAAACAAAAACTAAAAGAGTTCATGACCACTAAACCAGCACTGCAAGAAATGTTAAAGGGAACTCTTTAAGTGCAAAGGAGAGACCAAAAGTGACAAAGACAAGAAAGGATCAGAGAAAATCTCCAGAGACTATGATAAAACAAGTAATAAAATGGCAATAAAAACATATTTATCAATAATTACTTTGAATGCAAATAGATTATAAGCTCCAATCAAAAGACAATGTGTCAGAATGGATTAAAAGTTCTGCCTAAAAGACTTATTTTAGACCTGAAGACACATGTAGATTGATAGTGAGGGGGTGGAGAAAAATTTGTCATACAAATGATGTCAAAAGAAAGTTGGAGTAGCAATACTTATGCTGGACAAACTAGACTTTTTTCTTGTTTTTGCATTTGTTTTTTGTTTTTGTTTTTATTTTTAAATCCTTTTATTGTAGGAGAGTAGTACTGGTCTAAGGGAATGATTTTGAATGTGTTCTCTCTATTGGACTATTTGTAAGATTTAAAAAAAAAGATTTTATTTACTTATTTGACAGAAATCACAAGTAGGCAGAGAGGCAAGCAGAGAGAGAGGAGGAAGCAGCCTCCCTGCTGAGCAGAGAGCCCAATGTGGGGCTTGATCCCAGAACTCTGGAATCATGACCTGAGCTGAAGGCAGAGGCTTTAACCCACTGAGCCACCCAGATGCACCTATTTGTAAGATTTTGATAAAGATTGTCATTAATTACTTTTTAAATGTTAGGCATAATTCACCAATAAAAGGAGAGTGAAATACAACTTTCATATACCTGATAGGGAGTGTTAATGTGAAATTTTGAACACTATTTTGGTGGCAATTGTGTACCATATCCATAAATTTAATAAATGGAAGAAAACAGCAATATTTTTTTTATAAACTTCTGGAACAGTAAGGAAGTAAATAAGGAAACAGTAAATAACAGTAAATAAGGAAAGAAGAAAAGAACACAGCATGCAGAAAACCATAAAAGGATACTGAAAAAATAGCCCTTCCAAGAACAGAATAAAATATCAGATAAATACAATTTCATTACTACAGGAACACATTTCAAAAATGTGGTCTATCAGGAAACAAGGGTAAAATATAAGTAAAAGGAATAAAATAGAGACCTAATAGAACTTATCAGAGTTAAAACATGAAATTGTATACTAGCATCAAAGCACTAAGACATGGAAGGGAAACTTGAAGGGGCTCTAGTGCATTGATAGAAAAAAAAAAAGGGGCACCTAGGTGGCTCAGTGGGTTAATCATAAGCCTTTGGCTCAGGTCATGATCCCAGAGTCCTGGGATCGAGCCCCACATCGGGCTCTCTGCTCAGCGGGGAGCCTGCTTCGCCCTCTCTCTACCTGTCTCTCTGCCTATTTGTGATCTCTCTCTGTCAACTAACTAACTAACTAACTAACTAAATAAATAAATAAAAAGAAAATTAAAAAAAGAATCAAACATTAATATACTAGAAAAATGTAAACAATGTTGAAGAATAAAATTCAAATTATATCTATACGCTGTGTCTATTTCAAATAGTAGACTGTGTATATTAAACAAAAATCTCTATCAATTCTATACAAAAGCATAATAATAATAATAATAAACAAAAAAAACCTCTTCATGTTGCAGAGAATAGATTTGAAGATTTGTAGGCTTACTCTATTTTTTTAAGATGTACTTATTTACTTTATAGAGCGTGAGTGGGGCCCAATGTGCAGCTCCATCCCAGGACCATGAGATCTAGACCTGAGCCAAAATCAAGTCAGACACTGAACCAACCAAGACACCCAGACACCTCAGCCTACTCTCTCTCTCTATATATATATTTTAATTTAATAAGAGATGCTCAACAGCAAGACATTGTAATGACATCATTAAGTCATGACATTTAAGAAAGTGATCCTCATATACATAAAGAAATGAAATGTCATTTACAAAGTAGAAAAGGAAACTATATTCAGTACTCTCTACAGTTTGTTTAGATGCTAGAAAATACCTTACTGGAGTTTTCATGGGAAAAGTGTACAACACATTTTACAGCTAACATGCTTTACATACTGAATGTAAAAAATATTTGTCAATATAGCAGACTCAGGAAGTGTATCATCCATTTATCCTTCTTGAAAGACATAACTTGAGCAACCTGATATGAATCACAGAAAAGGATTCACAGATATGCTTCAAATTTTTCAAAAATTTACAAAAATAATCTGATGGACAGTAATGGAGTGGGGAGGTGAAAATTACCAGAGAAATTCAAGAAGAATTGAAGGACAGAATGTAAAGTAGTACTGATTTCTTGTGTGGGTTCACCAGATGCAAAGTGACAGAGGAGACCTCACAGGAAGCCAAGAGAACATCATCAGGGCATGAAAGCTCTTTGTCTGCCTGGAATTTATGCTAGTTTTAGAAAGGTCTCTTTGATTTAAGGCAGATTAGGTATATTGTATAATTAATTTCCAAGCTGGTTTAAGGGTAGGTGGTACAACATTTTAGGAGTAAAAGTATATTGGAAATCTATCTTTTTCTTATGGTACTTGTCAGTCTGCTCTGCTGGGCTCTGCTAATTTCATCCTAGAGGTCTATGACCCGAGTTATCAATATCAGACAATTCCAGGATCAGGTTCCTCAAATTCTGGCTGTCCACATATCACTCATGGTGCTTAAAAATACTGAGCTAGAGGTCTGAAATGAGGTTCAAACATATCTGTAAAATAATCCATACATGGATTTGATTCTCATCCAGTTTTGGGAACTGTAATTCCCTTGTGTCATTCAGAGTTATCTAAGATTTTTGAGAAGGCAAAAGAATGCAGCCACCCATTTTAAATTTGACCACAAAATAGGTCATATAAGAAATTGTTGATCTCAGTTATGGAATCCTCTAAGAATAGAGATCTTCTAAAGAACTAGAGAAAAATAGAAAAAGAAAATATGGTAAAGTTTCCCTCCTCCATTTATTTTATTTTAGTTCCCTTACCTTCTTTTCTTGGATTTAAATATAACTCAATGAAACCCACAAAATGAAAGGCTGCTTTTCTCATAAAAAAGTCTCTTGGTTTTTTGGAGAGGAAAAGAAAGAGGAGGAGAAAAGGTGATGGGAACCAACATTTAACTGGTACCCACTGCTGAGCCAGGTAATGTAAACTTCACTGTATCACTTATGTATAAAAATAGAGATTAATATTAAAATAGGTCAGAATTTGTTTTATCTGTTATTTAGATCTCTAGCTCAGTGACTGACACATGAACAAATCCAAATTTATTTACTGAACATGAATGTATAAGTAAGTGAATGAGTGAATGACAAGTAGGTCATAACAGGCATGAACTGATGGTGACTACTCATAATTGCTAAATGTTAAAATTCTTCACAGGTATATACTATATAGTAAAAACATCTGTAAAGTACAGCAAACTGGAATAAAATTTCTAGAGCACAGAGACAAAGCCCAGAAAGAGTAGTGGTAGAGCTGGAGTGAGGATTTGTAAAAAGTATAATTGCACACTTTATCCATTTTCTATTACAGAGTACAGTCAGCAGATTGCACTTGTTTCTAAAGTTTAGCAACTGAAAATTAAGTGTAAGCATATGTTAATTTTTAAATTATAGTTGACAGATAATTTTTTAAAGATTTTATTTTAACAGAGAGAGAGAGATCACAAGTAGGCAGAGAGGCATGCAGAGAGATGGCAGGCTCCCCACTGAGAAGAGAGCCCAATGCTTGGCTCAACCCCAGGACCCTGAGATCATGACCTGAGCCAAAGGCAGAGGCTTAACCCAGTGAGCCATCCAGGCACCACTAGTTGATAGATAATTTTGCATTAGTTTTAGGTGTACAAAACCAGTAACAGTTATAACAAAAAATGTTGGAAGATCAACTCACCAAAACGAATAAATAAATAAGCAAGGACACAGGGTTATTAAATACAATAAAAAATAACCTGTACGTTATATACAGAAGTCACAGGTTTAGAAGGTGAATTGAAAAATTTGAAATCTAAAGGGGGGGCAATTAAGTACCACACAAATACAAAGGGAGAAAGAAGATATAATCAATGTTAATGTTAATGATAAATTTTAAAAATTAGATGTGATAAAGATACCTGTGAAAACTGAAATTTTACCTGCCATGGACCTTTATATAAAAGTCACACAATAAACAACTGTATATATTTTTTTCTAAAGATTGATTTATTTATTTTATAGAGAGAGAGAGTAGAGAGAGGAGAAGTGGGAGAAAAAATCCTGAGGCAGATTCCCTGTTGAGCACAGTGCCCCAAGCAGGGGTTAATCCCAGGACTCTGAGATCATGACCTAAGCTAAAATCAAGAGTCAACTACTTAACCAACTGAGTCAATACCCGGGCACCCCAATAAACAACTTATATTAAGAATTATATAAATTCTAAGAATTTGACATAAATGTGGTAACAACTAGACTTAAAAATTGGAGAGATCAAATGTAATATTTTTATATGGAAGATCTGAATAATCTAACCCCATTCATCTTCTAATCATGTATTTTAACTATATATCCTTCAAATAGAAAATGCACCTTCTTTTCACCCATATGTGACTAGTACTCCAACCTGTGTTACATCATACATCATATCAATTCCTTAATAATTTTACAAAGCAGAAACATGTGATTTGTTTATAGGGCAAGAAACTAGAAATTAAAAGGAAATAGAGAAGATATGGTCCATATAAACAATGGAGTATTATGCCTCCATCCAAAAGCATGAACACCCAATTTTTGTATCAACATGGATAGGACTGGAAGAGATTATGATGAGTGAAATAAGTCAAACAGAGAGTCAATTATTATATGGTTTCACTTACTTGTGGAGCATAAGGAATAACACGGAGGACATTGGGAGATGGAGAGGAAAAGTGAGTTGGGGGAAATTGGTGGGGGAGACAAACCATGAGAAATTGTGGACTCTGAGAAACCAACTGAGGGTTTTGGAGGGGAGGGTGGTGGGGGGTTGGGTGAGCCTGGTGGTGGGTATTATGGAGGGCACGTATTGCATGGAACACTGGGTGTGGTGCATAAACAATGAATTTTGCAACACTGAAAAGAAATAAAGTAAAATTAAATGAATAATAATAATAAAAATGTAAAAGTAATATAAACATCTTTATTGGCTCAAAATAAAACGTTAATTTTTTTGTTTAAAAAAAGGAAATAGAAAAACAATTCAAACTGTGGAATATATCTTTCATTGCTTAGACTGAAATAAATTATATATGGTTAAAGACTATTATAAAATGCAAAAACAGACATACAACATTAAAAGAAAATATTTATGTATAGTGGAAGCTTTTGCATGGAAGTATATAAAGACAAAAATACAAAACAATATTAAGAAATATCATTACATAAAAATCTAAAACACGTTTAAGGCAGAAAATGTTATGAACAAATTTAAAAGACAATTGCGACAAGGAAGAAAGCAAAAGCTAGTGACATATCATCATCAACAACAAAATTTTTGCAACCTATGAGTAGTATCTCTCTCTACTCCCATTCACAGCTTAAAATATGTAGAAAGGAACCTGCATATGTGCAATCATTTCCTCCTTTCTGTTCATCTTTAATCCTGAACCAACTCCAGGATCACTGAGCCTTCCTCCATTAACCCTTAGAAATTCCTCTTGTTGCAACATTAATGATGTTCCCTATCCCCATATAAACAAAATGAATGGAAAATTTTTAGTCTTCTTCATTTTTCAACAGCATTTTACAAAGCTGACTGCTTTCCAACTTTCTCAAGTACTTATTTGCATATTTCATTGACACTGTGTGTTAATTTCAACAAAAGTTTCATTAAATACTGAGTACCTGCCATAAGCAGGCATACTTTTTGACATTAAGGATATAATAATGGCTAAAACTAAAAATATTCTTGCCCTCATGAAACTTAAATTCTACTGACAGAGATGAGCAAAAACTGAATAAATGTAGCTACTTGAGTTAGAAAGAAAATGAGGCAACACCAAAAAATGTTAAAATGGTCTTTAGAAAAAAAAAGAAATCTATTTATCCAATAGGTAACAGGATGTTATTGCAATAATGACAAACCCACTACCTCTCATATATGGTGTTGATTTTTGCCACAATTTTTAATATAAACATGTATGATGGCATACTTTAAATTATTGTATTTGATTTTCACAACATATTCATTTTTCACAAAAATAATCTAAAGATTCTTTGTGTTCCCCAGGGGTTCTTAAAAACACATTTGATATTAAAATTATCCCATTTTTAGCCCAGGTCATTCCATCTTTCCTGTTATTTTTTTTCTTCATGAAATGCTAACTTCACTCTGCCAGATCTTCAAATGTGAGTGGCTTTAGTGTGAAAAAAGCAGTTCTCCTATGTCAATATGATTAACTTCGCTTCACAGTATCATGTTATTAACAGTCCCTACATTGCCTCCATTATCTATTTCAAAATACGCAATTTTGCATGTTTTATATTATTTCTTACACATTTCTATACATTTCAGATATTCTTATCTAACCAAATGTGACATGATAAGTGTCAGTGTTAAGTAAGGATATACATCTAAAGGGGACCTAATTGTTTAAGTGAATAGTCCACGTGTGCGCGTATGTATGTATGTGTGTATGTGTGTGTGTATTACATCAGTCCCATCCTCTGCACAGCAATCTAAATGGTGACTAAGAAAAATGAGTGAAACTATGGACACCCTTTAGATAAAATTGTAAAAGCTGTGGGTGATGAGATTTATGTATTTTATTTTATATTAGTGATTATTTGAGTATTTGACAACCAATATGCATAATCTACAATAAAACAGAAAAAAATCTCACATTTATTAATGTTTTCATAAGAACAGTCTCTGCCATCACCCTAAAGTAAGCTATTATTATATTGTGCTCAAATTATTAATTAATATTTCAATGAGTTCCCTGCTAATCAATATGGCATAAAATCACTGGATTAATCTGCCTAAAGCATTTTGATTCTCCTTAGATATTTTTTAATGGAATTCAAATCATTCTGCAGTGACCCCAATTTACTTTCCCATTTTTCTCCATGATATGCTCATACAGATTATGGTTTGCCTCTTGTCTTTAAATTATGTCTGACACTCTAGTTTTTGTTGGTGCAAAAAACTCTACCTAACTAATCCCTGTTACTTTTATAACACTTCTTCATACAGTTCAGGAAGAGACATCACTGTACATTGATCTCCCAGGAAACTTTATTTATGTATCATATGTCATTTAGCATATTTTTTAATCTCTGTTTTTCAATTATTAAAACTTCACAACTTATCCTACTGTGTAAATTCTGGAAGAAGTAGTGTGCCATACCTAGTATCACTCACACATTTTCCTTTATTAATACTCTTGGTAGAGCTTACTGTTAGCTTTAAATTTGCTGACTTTAAGGAATTTTACTGTTTTGATAACCCCAGTAGATTGCAAGCTCCCTGAATACAAGGAGCTTTATTGTCTTGTTCACTTTTACATACCCAACAGCTATAAGCATGCCCACCATATATTATGTTCAATAATTGATAAAGGAGTGCATAAAAATGAGTAATCATGAATAATTCTCAAAAGTGATATATGGACAACATTCTTGTTTGCAAAGGGGTTACTTTACATAATCACAATTGGCTTTGATTTCATAGTTAATAGATCATGTCTCCTTTCTTTTCATTGAGGAATGCAAGTTTCTAATTTTTGCATTTTTATATCAATAAAGACATAAGAATTAGATCTTTGAAGACATGAACTCTCCTGTATTTTACGAAGTCATTTTTAGTTTGTTATAGCATTTGTGAATAGTTAGGAAGTAACAGAAAGTGAGAATTTTGGGGTACAGATCCTATGTTGTTTTTATTGTAAGTCTATATGATGAACTCAAGAAACCATCAATATGGCTAAAATTGAAGAGTCATGTTAGTAATGACATATCCACATAGATAATCTATAAATAGAGGGACAAAAAATGTTAACCCCTATAAAAAACATCACGTCTTACTTCCAGAGGGAAAGTAGTACTCCTGATGAAGACAGCACAACATTCATAAGGCTTCCTTTAGTAATATGAGGACTGTGCTTGAGGCTAATTTACATGACTTCACTCTCTCCTACTTATATTATTTTTTTAAAAATTCCTCTTATCCTTATATTTGTATTTTATGTTTAAATTTAAAAATAAGTTTTTTTCTTTTTTTCCCAGAATATAATGACTCACATTCAATAACCTTTTTCCTCCCAGACACTCAACTCTTTATGCATATTTTGAAGTGTGCAACATACACAAAAATACACCTCTCTTACCTGTACTAGTATTAACTGTACTTAATAATCACAATTTGTTTTAGTGATGTACACTGATGCAACAATTATGGCTTAAATCATTCAGCAAGTAAAAGTAGATGGTACCATATCTGACATACTGTATTCAACATTAATCTGTATGTTTCTTAGCTTAGCATAAATTTGTATACCAGATGCTTTCTTGTAATTAACACATTGGGATTTGAGAGCAGTAGATTTTGCTCATAACAAACTTTCCATCAAGTCGACATCTGTGATTTATACCTCCAACTCATTTTCAATATATTTACATAATCAGTTCAATTTAAGCCCAGATTATACATTCTTACATTTTTATAAGCAGTATCCCCTAAAGATAGTTAAAAAGTAAATTAGGGTGAAGTTTAATTCACTCTCTTTTTTCTAATCAAAACACTTACCACGAACATATAATCAAATCCTATGATTACATGCATTTATTTTAAAAGAAAAAATATGTGCTTTTATTCAGATAAATGATATATAAAACCATAACAAGACTACTTCGTTCTAATAACTATCAACATGATGAGATAACTTATATGTGCATACTTTAAATTTTTAATATATTTTAAGTATAGAATTTGGCCTTATACCATCCTATTAGAGCATGGTTAGATGCTACTATTCCCATTTAACTTCCAGAAAATTGAGGTTCAGAGGCTACAATGACCTGATTAGGAGAGCTGAACTTCCAGAATCATTAACTTTTTGTTTTATTTTCCAGATGTACTTAAAGGCAGATTCCAAGCCTCTGCCAATTCAGGAATTTTAACACTTTAACACATTGTCATGAACACACAGTAATTTTAAACTTTGAAGTATTTTCAATTTATAATATAAATATAAGACATCATTTAATTTAAAAATTTTACAAATTGATCTGATGTTTTCAGATTAATTTACGAATTAATCTGATTATTTTCAGATTAATTTCAGATTAATTTATAAATTAATCTGATGTTTGATTATTTTAATCAAAGTATAATTAATGCCAGTTTCATATTATTTGCATTAGAATAATAAGATTGTTTTTTGTACAATTCCATTTCTTTTTTTTTAAGATTTTATTTATTTATTTATTTGACAGACAGAGATCACAAATAGGTAGGGAGACAGCTAGAGGGATTGGAGGAAGCAGGCTCTCAGTGGAGCAGAGAGCCCGATGCGGGGCTCGATCCCAGGATCCTGGGATCATGCCCTGAGCCAAAGGCAGAGGCTTTAACCCACTGAGCCACCCAGGCGCCTCTACAATCCCATTTCTAAAAGAATCTAGGTTACGTAAATTATAGCACATAATGGATCATTGTAAAAATTCTGGTAGACACATTTGACATGTTATTAGTATGCATATTTGGTTGTCAAATATTATTGGCATTCATATCTACATAATAACCAAAAGTTTGCCTTAAAAAAAGAATAATGCCAGTGCTTTTTTGTTTTGCTTCAATACAGATAATTGATGAAATGTGAAATATGTTTTACATATGTGAGAAATATGTACATTAACATTGTTTTTGCCTTATTCTGGTCTTTTTTCTTAAGAAAATGAGACTACAATTGTCTCTTCATAGTAACCTTTTTAATGTGACTTATGATGAAATAATAAAATATTTTAAAAGACTAGAATTAATTTTTAGAAGAAAAATGATTTATAATATTTCAGTAGGAAAAAAGTTTCTTTTACACTTATATCCAGTTTCTTAATGTTGTACAATCACAAAGAGGGTTAAGCAAGGGAAATGAAAAGGACTCAGCAAGAGTGTCTTAGAATTAACAGTGGGCACTGGGGCATGGTGCCAATGAAACGTCTCTTTTCTGCAAAGCTGAGTCAGAAATCATCCAGAGGTAGATGCAAGTTTATGAAAAAAAAATCCATTTCAGCACTGATTTAAAAATTGTTCTTCTGTTGAGGGAGGACACTGGGCTTCCACATGTCAGGTTTATGGTGATAAGAGAATTTCTCACCTAAAAAGAATCCCCATCTAACTTTTTATATTCTCCTATAGGAGTTGGGTGTGCCGAGAATTATCCTTCCTAATAGTAATGTCTGGTAATTCTTAGACACTATTGTAAGCGCTTTGTATTTATTATCTCATCTAAGTACAGAGAGTTATATAATTGAGGTAAAATTTCAATATGGATAAAAAATCCAAACATTCTTAGAAATATATGTAATCCCTAAACAGAAATACAAAGACTGTAAGAAATTCTACAAGCTATAAATATACAAGTAACTAATTAATGTCAAAAAATGACTTCATTTCCATTAAGGAGTATTTAAAATGAAAAACATTTTAAAATGTGAAAAATCATTTCACATGGTGTATAATGTCAGGCAGAAGCTGGGTCTATTTAAAACCTGAATATGTAGGGGGCACTTTGGTTTTCAGTTAGTTTAAGTGTCCAACTCTTGATTTTGGCTTATGATCTCAGGGTCGTGGGATTGAGCCCCTTGTTGGGCTCCTTGCTCAGTGTTCAGCGTGGAGTTTGCTGGAGGTTCTCTCTTTCTCTCTCCCTCTGCCCTGCCCCACCGCTCTTGCTCTGATATTAATAAATTAATTAAATTTTAAAAACACAGAATATTTAGTCAGGTAAATTCCTTAATTAGGAAGAATAGTTAACTGTTTTTTTTTTTCAACTTTTGTTTTTGATTCCATATAGGAAAACAACATATTGTATTGGCTAGCTGAATTTTTACCTTATCTAGTTTTTATTTTAGTATTGTGTATATTTGGTTATATCATTAGTACCTATTTTCTAACAAAGCTTTGATTAATATTTATTAAAATATTTAAAATTATTATATTTTTAATCTAGAGTAGCTGCCTTAGTATGCAATATATATTAATGCTCTAATATTGAGATACAAATTAATAATTTCCACTGTTTTTCTCAGAATCATAGTTTAATAGTAGTGACAGATATGACACAAAAAATTACTTAATGAATGAAATTTAGGACATTTTATCTTTGAATTTTACTAGAAGCACTTTAAACTGTGATCAAAAATCTCTAATTAAGATAAAAATATATTCAGGTACAGAGAGAGAAAATTTTCTAAATATGCAGGACACTATTTATAATCTGTTATAATCTGTTGCATTTTTGAGACATTACTCAAAGATAGACTACCCTTGCTTTAGAGAATAAATCAGGAAAGAAAAATGTGTTAACATTATTTAACAACAAATTTATTCAATTTATTTGTTTTAGCATTAAGAATACTTGGAATGTGAAGCATTACTAACTTAAATATCTGCATTTTTTTCTGTATATTTTGCCATATGACATATATATATGTATATACAGTAGACAAGGGACAAGCCTATCTATTTTAACATTATACTCACAGCTTTTGATACCTTGGCTGAGACATAGTATGTGCTCAAAGGTCTTAATTTGATGAATAATGAATGAGTTTAATCACCCATTTTTTTGACAAATATAAATGCAGTATATTTTTTGAGTATTTTAGAACTATATGATTAAAGCTGGTTTGCAGAATATTCATTAATATTTTATAGTGTTAATATTATTCATTTTATTTTTATGATGAATGTTAATAGTGGATATCCTGAATTACTTTCAAACCTTTAAGCAAATTCATTGTTGAGGATATAAAATGATCATGTTTAGGGAAAAAGGGAAGAATATGAATATGCATATGTATATAACTGCTATGAAATATATACTTATGGGCGAAAAGATAGAAAGAAGTGTGCCAAAAAATTAATTTCCTATAAGATTATGCTATTTTCTGTTTATCCTAAAATTGAAATTTACTGCTTTATAAATATATCCACATTCTATAACTGGCCATTAAAAAAAACACTATTAATAATAGAAAATGTTTTTAAAAATGTGTTGTGGGAATCATTATGTGCCACGCACTGGGTTGCTTACCCACTCTGTTAGTTAATAACTGGACTTTTTTATTATTAACTTCACATTAAAAGATTAGCTAAAAGAAGGGTCATGACCTCAGTTAACAGAAATATTGCTAGTACGTTGCTTGCTTCATGCATAATTTATAATCCATTTGAACCAAATGAGCTGCAGAGCAATATTACAATTAACATTCAGCTGTTCCATAGATTTAGTTTAACTCCCTTTAGGCATACTGTTTGTAATGAGTAGCAAGACATGATTTTCTTGGGTACCTAACATGACACCTCAGATTCTAGTGTTTAGCTTTTATTAGAAATGAGGCTCAATACATTAAGATAAAGTTATTACTTCCTCATAATGGCTTAGCAAGTGAACAAAATAAAGCAAGGCATATGTGAACATTTTCAAATACAAATATAATTGATAATAAGAAATATGAAACAGTAATTATATCTTCACTCCAAAAAATCAGCCATTAGCCTTATAGGTCTTAATAATAAACCTATCATTTGCACAATACCAATTTGTTCTGCAAAATCAAAGGAAGGTTCCCCTACACTTGGGTCAAAACAGGTCATATCACCTTTTTCTTTTATTTCAAATTCTTTTCCAATCCATAAACAGAGAAAAAAAAAAGATTACTTTTTAAGCATACATTTTTTTAATGAAACAAAATTTTATTTAATTTTATTTATTTTTAAAATATTTTATTTATCTATTTGACAGAGAGAGAGAGAGAGATCACAGGTAGGCAGAGAAGCAGGCAGTGAGAGAGAGGGGGAAGCAGGCTCCCTGCTGAGCAGAGAGCCCTATGTGGGTCTTGATCCCAGGACCCTGAGATCATGACCTGAGCTGAAGGCAAAGGCTTAACCCACTCAGCCACCCAGGCATCCTGTTTAGTTTTATTTTTTAAAGATTTTTTTTAAATTTTATTTGAGACAGAGAGAGAGAGAAAGGGATGGGGGACAGAGAGGCAGAAGGAGATGGAGAAGCAGACTCTTTGCTGAGCAGGGAGCCTGATGCAGGGCTCCATCCCAGGACCCTGAGATCATGATCTGAGCTGAAGGCAGATGCTTAACAGGTGGCGGAGCCACCCAGGTGCCCTAAAGAACCAAAATTTCAAATACTTTGACTATTATAGATATTTTATAGCTTGAGACATAAGGGAAAATGTAGGAAGAAACAAAGTCTTATCTTAGACACAACAATTAACATAGAATGTCCACAACAATAACAAAAAAAAAAAATCTTCTATGACCTTCTTTCCCCCAACAAAAGGCATGTCAACTATATATCTCAGTTAACATTAAAAACTATTATCAAAGAATATTTAGATCAACTCAAGTCATTTTAATGAAGCTCAAGAGTCTATCCAATTGTTATCAGTTTTACTTTTTATCATACAAATGAAGTTTAAGTTTTTATAATGAAACATTTCTGATTAAACTCACTAATTTATGATCACTAAGGATAACCATAGATCATATGTTCAGTCTGTTTCCACTTATCCTTTGATCTACACAAAACTTTAAAATATATGTTACTTTACATCATATGTTTAAATAAAGCTTAAATAAAGTAAAAAAAACAAAAAAAAACAAAAAAACAAAAAAACAAAAAAAATATGTTACTTTCAAACATAGTCACCAAGTTAAGGAGATATATTTTTCATGTTTTTTTTTAATGTCTAGATTATCATTTTTATGGGGCTGTTGCCAAGATGATGAATAAAAATGTTTGAAAACCATTTTTAAAATGCATGCTATTGACCAAATCTTATATGACTGCTCTATTAATGCTAAATAGAAATAAACTTTTTTCTAAGTTCATGCATCAGTTACTGTGATTAAAGGTGCAATATAAACCCAGTTATAAATTCAATTTGAGGTCTAATTTTCAAATATGCTTGAAGGCTTCTCATTCTTTTAAGATGACTATGTTCTACTTTATTTATCTTGTATTTCTTTTCCATTACTAAAGAACATTTTGTATTATTTTCTTTTACATGAAAAGAGTAGCCTTTTAAAAAAATAGCCATCTAACAGGTTGTAGGTTTATTTTTAAAAATAAACCGTCACTTTTAAAATTCTACAACCTATATTTAGCAGGAGAGCTTCCTGGGGACAAATGAATAGTCTTAGCATTAGCTTTAAAATATTGTTCATGACATCCAACTTTTGCCAGTCTTCCTTAAGCAAATCTGCCCTTTTTAATACCACAATCTTTTTATCCCCAAGACTAGAACGTTTCTTCTATTTTAAATCACCAAATATACATATTTCTTATAATTGACTCCTACCATATGAAACTATGATTTTCATGACATATTTGTGTAGTATTTATAGTCCATACATCCTTTCAGACACATTTTATCATCTGATCCTTGCAAGCATTCTGGGAGCTAGAAAACTAACTTTGCATTCAAAGATCACTTAGCCCCAATACTGTTCACTCCTTTGAAGGTCACAGAATTCATTCAGAACCTAACAATATGTAGATTTCCTTTCCCCTATGGAAAAAATAAATATAAAAAATGTATAAAATTTACAATTCCAGAGGATTCATGGACAATCAGAATTCTCATAGTAAGAAGGTCTGATCTATCACTTAGCATTAGGGAAATACAAATCAAAACCATGAGAGAGGTACCTGAATGGCTCAGTCAGTTAACTGTCTGCCTTCAGCTCAGGTCATGATCCCAGGGGGATCCATGGGATTGAAGGGTCCTGGGATCAAGCACTGCTTCTGGTTTCCTGCTCAAGTGGGGAGCCTGCTTCTCCCTCTCCCTCTGCCCCAAACCCCTCACTCTTGTGTGCTCGCTCTCTCTCTCTCTTGCCCCTCCTTCTCAAATAAATCAATAAATAAGAATTAAAAAAAAAAAACTACAAGAGATCACCTCACACCAGTCAGAATGGCTAAAATTAATAACACAAGAAACAATAACTGTTGTCGAGAATGCAAAGAAATGGGAACTCTTTTACACTGTTGATGAGAAAGCAAACTGGAGCAAAAAGTTAAAAAAAAAAAAAAAAAGATTGGTTCAATTGGTTCAGCAATTGCACTACTAGATATTTGCCCAAAGGATACAAAAATACTGATTCAAAGGGTTGCCTGCATCTCAATATTCACAGCAACATTATTAACAATAATCAAACTATGGAAAGAGTCCAAATGTCCATCAACTGATGAATGGTTAAAGAAGATGTAGTATGCAAACACACACACACACACACACACACACACACACACACATACACACAATGGACCATTACTCAGCCATAAAAAAAGAATGGAATCTTGCCATTTACAGTGACATGGGTGGAGCTAGAGTATTATACTAAGCAAAATCCATCAAAGAAAGACAAATATAAGATTTCACTCATATATGGAGTTTAAGAAACAAAACAGATGAACATAGGCAAAAAAAAAAAAAAAAGAGAGAGAAAGAAAGGGTTGCTGGAGGGGTAGTGAGTAAGAGGATGGGATAAATGGGTAATAGGGATTAAGGCACTTCTGATGAGTGCCTTCTGATGAGTGCCTGATGGTGATAGAGGGCACTTCTAATGAGCACTGGATATTGTATGTAAGGGATAAATGACTAAATTCTACACCCGAAACTAATATTTCACTGTAGGTTAACTAATTGGAATTTATATAAAAATTTTAAAGAAGAAAAAAATTGGCTTGAATGTCCATAGAATTGCTTTTTTATAACAATAATTTGTTCTATGTTGAATTTTCCTTATTAATATTTTCCTGGGGAAATGGCATGCCATTTCAATCTGTAGATTGTGCTTATCTTTGTAGGGTTTCTTAATTTTCCTTTAATTTCTGCTTACTTATTTAATGTTTTTTCAGGGTCATTAAATATGCTTATGTTGGATCTCTTTTGTCTGTCTTTATGATTTTTTTCTAATGTTTTAAAACTCATTTTCCTTTCACATGACTTTTCTCTAACTCATACTACATATTTCTAAGAGTATTTTCAGCAGTCGCCAACCCCCCTTTTTTCTTCTAATGTCACCTACATTGTATAATTTTTATTTTCTCTTCTGATATTTTAAAAATCTACCAAATTATATTTTAAAGATTTTAAATATGAAATACAAAGTACATAAAGTGAATAAAACTGCTGCCAAAAAAATAGAAGAAGCTATGATCTACCTAATCACTCATACCTAGCAGAGTTAACCTTAGAGTTCACATCACTTGTTAACAATCCTGAAGATGACAGGAAGAAAACAATCTGGAGAATGTAAAAGAAAAACAAAGCTATCTTTGAGAATATCTTACTTAGTCTCCATCCTAATAAGTTGAGATTTCGGTGCTTTTCTAATACTGATTAGGAAACAACATATGTCAGGATATATGAACGGACTGGGATTTTAATTATTGAACATCTT
Source organism: Taxidea taxus jeffersonii (assembly GCA_003697995.1). Taxonomy (NCBI): domain Eukaryota; kingdom Metazoa; phylum Chordata; class Mammalia; order Carnivora; family Mustelidae; genus Taxidea; species Taxidea taxus. Next base: position 28,145 of record ML102606.1, read on the forward strand.
TCAGATTGGAATTGCAAAAGAAATGTCTTCTAATAATTTTGTTGACAAAGTCAACAAAGGATAAAGGCTAATACTCGTCAATCGTGGAAGCACTGGGGAGTTAAAAGCAAAAAAATGACCTTTGTATTGGGCTCCACCTCATGAGAAATCATGATTTAATTTGTGCAACATGGGCTTTGAGATCACTGTTTTAAAGTTCCTCAGTAGACTCTAATGTGCAGATTTAAGGACTACTACTATAGAGGAACCAGTGACAGTGAACTAGGGTTTAATTCTGATGAATAACCGGTACACAGTTATAAAATTAATCACAACCTAGAATAAAAATTCCCTAATCTCATGTTGGAGCTCAAACTACCAAAGAGAGTTATTTTCAAATAAATATTATCAAATTAGTTGAAATCTATTTTAAAACTGAAACAAAGAAAAACTTCACCCAATTACCAGAAAATCAAAAAATTAAAACTGAATAAAACAAACTGTAACTATGTAAATAATCAAAATATGATAGGAAATGATAAGAAAATATATATTTGATAAGTGCAGATTTAAGCAGAATACACAAATAATAAGAAATATATATAAAGCTCAAGCACTACATAATTATTAGATTATAATTAATTTTGCCATTTGCAAATTTAAGGTTTTATAATATCTAATCTTCAGTACACAGAAAAGTAGCAAAAGTTAACTTGGTAAAGCATGATTTTCATACAATTATTTGATGTTCTTAATTTTTTTTTTAAAGATTGTATTTATTTATTTGACAGACAGAGATCACAAGTAGGCAGAGAGGCAGGCAGAGAGAGGAGGAAGCAGGCCCCCTGCTGAGCAGAGAGCCTGATGCAGGGCTTGATCCCAGGACCCTGGGATCATGACCTGAGCTGAAGGCAGAGGCTTTAACCCACTGAGCCACCCAGGCGCCCCATGTTCTTAAATTTTGATGCAATTATTTGATCATCACAAATTTTTTTTTTTTTTGGCAAAGTTTGTGAAAAAAATCTAGAAGAAAGAGGCTATTTCTCAAATTCAATTATTCCACTATGTATAGCAGGCCAAAATGAATAGAATTCATGCACATACCATACACATACCACACAAAGAAGAATATTATAATATATGCAGATTTTTAATTAGCACTGAAATGTTCTTATAATCAAAATATCCATTCTTGAAATCATTTCAGACTTACAAGATATGTATTTTACACTGTTGACTTTAGTAATCTAGCCAAGAATGCATTTGATTTGTAAAAGATCCATTTGAGTGTATTTTAGAGAACACAGCAGAGTAATAAAATCATAGAATCTTAGAGTTAGAAGGGTATTTATAGGTAATATAGTTAACACTTCCTCTAAGACATACTTTCTAAACATACATACCATTCCTTCTAAAATGTACATAGCAGATGGTCAAAGATTCAGTATATGTAGTCTCACCATTGCATTAGGCAGTGCATTGTTTTTTGGAATATTCTGTTTATTTGTTTTGCTTTGAAAACTGTAATAATTGGCAATCTCTGTTTTCCTTCAAAATGTTAACTTTCTCTTTAAACTATGGTAACCACAACTGTGACCAATACTCTCATTTTGGTCTGACTAATGTGTGATGTTATACAGCATTAAAATAATGGCATACTTGGGGGCTGAAAAGTGTATGTAGAACTCACTGGGACACAGGAATAGTACCAAGAAGCCTTTCTTCCTAGGAAAGCTTGGAAAGCTTAATGAATCAAATGGATAAATCCAGATCATTTCATTGTGGCCATCACTATTACTAACTAATCGATGTGTAGCAATAATTTATAAATTAAAATTAAAGATTTATAACTGGGAAATTAATGCAATACTCAAAGTGAATACATTTTTAAAGGCTATATATATATGATTTTGTTTATTAGAAAGAGCTTGAGCATGGGGAGGGGCAGAACAAGAGGGAGGAAAAGGAATCTAAAGTAGACTTTGCACTAAGTGTGAAGACCAAATGTGGGGTTCGATCTCACTATCCTGGATCATGGCCTAACCAGAAATCAAGAGTCAGATATTTAACTGACTGAGATGCCTAAGTGCCCCTCAAAGGTAATAAATATGTTAACACTCTATTTAAACAAGATATTAAATGAGACCAAAAATGTAAATTTGAATTTAGTTATTTATTTTTTTTTAATTAAGATTCCTAATAGCACCCAGCGATATTTGACATGTTTAGTTGGGGAGAAAAATGGAGATAGAAAAACAGATACAAAGATACATATTCTTTTTTAACTTTATCACTTATTGAATAAATATTTTGGGAGGTTACTATGTGAGGCATCATTGTGGATGCTGAAGACATAATCATAAAGAAGACAGACAAAACTATCTTACCTCCCAGAATTTACACTTTAGTAGGCCAACAGATATTAAAGAAGATAAATGAATACAACATACAGTACATGAAATAATTCTAGGTGCTGAGGAGGAAAATAAAGCCAGAGGTAAAAATACATGTCAGGGGTGATGAAAATGATTGTAACTTTAGAAAATATATACAAGGAAAGTCACATAGAAATGATTTTTAAATCCATATTCAAAGAAAGAGACTATTGCTAAAACAAGGATGACGTATAAATTGAACTCTCTCCTTGCTACGTATATAGTCCCAAAATGAGTCTCACTGAAGCCAGGGTGAAGTTTAGTATTCAAAGTGACTCTCTAACCTTTGCATTAAAAAAAATCTAGAGAAAATCCAGCTCTAAATGATATAAAACTTAGATTTCTCGTACTCGGTAGACTTCTGAATACATTAAATTTCAGTAATAAATGAGAGTAGTTTTATTTGATTGCCACCTGGTATTACTGCCTCAAAAACTTTGGGCATTCAGGAATTGCTGGTAAAATCACCAGAATGAGAACTTAGAAGCCATAGCCATATTAATTCGAGACAAAACTACAGCAATATTAACATTTGGAAGTTTTCATTGTACATAGTGACACTTCTGAAGTCATTAATATCACAACCCTATGATGTAAAAAGGACAGTTCCTATTATTAGTATTTTATAAAGAAAGTAACTGAGATTGAGGACATTAAAATGACTTCCCCACAGATAAAAAGCTAAGTATTGGACAACTATGTATTATATCCTGTGTTCTTATTCTTAATACATGTCTTTTCCATTTTATTTTATTGCTTCCCTCATATCCTCTTTTGACCCCCAAAGGAAATATTCTCTTGTGTGTGTCAGGGGCTGGACATGAGCCTTGCTCTTAGTGTTAAAAAGCGGTGAGAGAGGGGGTTCTGCTAAGTGCCTATAAAAGCTGACTTTTAACAGTGGTGTATATGCTACAAAGTTGGCTCTACACGCACATCAAGCAATTCTGAGTTGTTCAGACATTGTCAATCTTAATGCAAGAGCTGTCATAGCCAGAGATGCTAGCATACTGTCAGAAATTGTGGTTTTGCCAAAAAAGAAAAAAAAAAGGCAAACCCTTAAAAGTAACAGGCATTCAAGTTTGAGCAGCAAGTAATATCTCTGCTAAAAGAATATAAATGTCCTCCATTCTGGTTTCTCAATGTGATTAAGATAGTCTAATTCAAACTCATTCAGTTTATGTTAGGTACCACAAAAATGCTGTGGTAGTCAGTGGCAACACGACTCCAAAGAGGGGCAATTAGACTTCACTAGCTTTAAAGTTTAGGACTCATTATATATGATATTTTCTTCAGCTGGCACATATATTGAAGTCTTCACAAAAGAGCTGCATAAAACAAGAGATCTTGTTTGAGCTCCACTGATCATTTAAGAATGCTGACTGTAAAGCTGCCAATTGTGTTCTCAAAGAACAGACACATCAGCCACTGAATCAAACATCTGTAAAGCTTCCACTTCCACCAAGTAATCAAGAAACAACTGAAAGATATACCTCCAGAAAGCAAGAATAGAGTGTGTTAGGAAGTATTAGGTTGCTATAAAATTTACAGTTTTTGTAGGCATTACCAGGCATGCCATGACTTGAAGCAAGCATCCTCTGAAGCTGCATCATTCTCTAACAGAACAACAGAAAGCTGCAAGAAAGTATCATGGCAGATTCTACCCAGGTATACTTCCATGTTATAAAACAAATGTTATTTTAACTGAGCTATATGACAAGTGGGTACCATTAAAAGACAAATATACAGTACAGAGGCAATTGAATGCTAGTAGCAACACTTGTTTCATAAACAATTCACAGAAGAATGTGAAGATTCTCAATGAATCCAGGAGGGTGAAAGGGCAAGGAGGAGTGGGTACTTTAAAACTTTGAGATTTTTTTAAATCTTTAAGATAATTTTAGCTTTATAACTGAGTTGCAAAAATAGTATAAAGACTTCTACAAGCTCCTGCCAGCTTCCCCATGTACATCTTATATATAACTACAGCCCATTTATCAAAACCAAGACAATAACCTTGGTACGATACTATTAGCAAAAGTAGAAAACTTATTTGGATTTCACCAGTTTCTCCACAAATGTACCGCATTTTCTTGTTGTTATTGTTGCTATAAAATCTAGTCCAGGATACTCCATTGTATTTAGTTGCCATGGATTTCTCCAGTCAGTGGCATTTATTTACTCAGTCTATCATTTTCTTCATGACCATGACTCTATTAAAGAGCACTGGTCAATAAGTTTTGAGAATGTAATTTAATTTAGGAAAGTGTTATATTTTCTCATGATTTGACTGAAATTATTGGGAAGGAACCACTGAGGTAACGTGCCCTTCCCAGTGCATGACATTGTACATCATGCCGGACTTTGTATATATTACTAATATGAGTTCTGATAAAATTAAATTTGATCTCCAAAGTGGTCTTTGCTAGGATTCTTCTCTTAAGACTCACTATTTTTTTCTTTTGTAATTATGAAGTATTTAGGGAAGAGAATGTAAGACTGCGTAAATCACCAGTTTCCATGTGAATTTTCACACACACATCTTCGAATCCATGAGAGGATTTTTCCTGTAATAATTTTTACTATGACCATAACAGTGATATTCTATTGTCCTCATGCAATCTACAGTCATGAACTGGAGTTCTGTAAGGAAGAGCTGTGACTTTCACACTTATTTATCTATATATTTATTTATATAATTTTGAATATATTTATTTTTTGGATTATAATTTTACTGATCAAGTTGTTCTAACTTTAGTCATTAATTGCTCTTTCATGTTGGCTCCTATGTCCTTTTGATATGTGTGCTTCACATATATTGGCATATACATATATATTATAAATATAGAGTATACAATATATGATATAAATATGTACTTTTCCATTGCTCTGCTTTCTGGAATCACAAGGTTCTCCAGACCCATTTTGTATTTTTTCTGATCTGGCTTATCTGACATTTCCTCTGCTTTACCCCTAGATGTAACCAGACTTCCAAGAAACTCTGAAGTCCATTTTTTTAAAAATAAAAGATAGTTTTTATATTCCAAGATCTGGGTGCTAGGTATATGCTTCTAGCATTTGTTGTTGTATAGACCCAGGATATAAAAGCATGTTTACCAAGTCATGGATACACACACATATCCATATGTAAATTTAAAAAATATGGGTCCATTTTAATACCTCTAATACTAATTCAGCATGACAGTTTTTTCTAGCCATCCCATTTCCTTTCTTATTCGTAGTTTCTTTTTTTAAACTAGTTTTTTTTTTTTAAGATTTTATTTATTTATTTGAGAGAGAGAGCGAGCACAGGCAGACAGAGAGGCAGGCAGAGGCAGAGGGAGAAGCAGGCTCCCTGCCGAGCAAGGAGCCCGATGTGGGACTCGATCCCAGGACGCTGGGATCATGACCTGAGCCGAAGGCAGCCGCTTAACCAGCTGAGCCACCCAGGCATCCCCATAGTTTCTTTATCCAATGGAGAGAATACTAGTTCTCATTATCTGCAATATATCTATTAATTTGTTCACGTCTAATATACATTAAATTAGTTTCACAATTTCCAACCTACACCCCTTTGAGAAACAAATTTATCAACTACGGTGTAGTGTTTCTGTTCTGGTTTTTTTTTTTTTTTATATATATTTAGATTTAGAATATTCAGTCAAACACAATATTTAAAGTTACTTAGGTTAGCACCTTTCTTCCCCATCCCATTCAGTGTGGTTGTATGACTCACTTTTGAGATAGAGTCATTTGTCACAGTCTGGATCCCATCTTTCCGCTTATATTCTTGATTAAATTTTAATTTGCATACACAAGTTTGACTTTTTGTGGTGTAGAGATATATGGATTTGACAAATGAATAGAGTCCACTACTACAGTTCCAAATAGAATAGAACATCTACAGAATGTTCTCTTGTGCACCTTTATGAACAACCTCTTCTCTCAGCTACTGGCAACTACTCGTCTGTTTTCCCTCCCACAGTTTTGGTTTTTTAAGAGTGTCACATGAATGGATGTGTGCAATTTGCAGCTCTCAATATTTTGCTTCTCTCACTTAACAAAGATGTATTTATATAAATCAACAGTCTGTCAATTTTACTGTTGTGGAAAATTCCTTTGTATACTTATACCACAGATTTATTTACCTATTCCATGGTGAGAAGTATATGTGGGTTATTTACAGTTTGGGACAATTATGGAATAAATTGCCATAAACATTCATGGACAGGTCATATTGACTGAATGTGAGGTTATACTTCTCTTAAGTAAATAGCAAGGTGTGGAACTGTTGTGTCATGTGCTAGGTATATCTTTAGATTTATAAGAAACTGACAAACTGTCTTCCAAAGTGGCTGAACCGTTTTGCATTTCTACCAGCAACATGGGAGAATTTCAGTAGCTCTGTATCCTTACCAGCATTTGCTGTTGCCATATTTTGTTTGTTTGTTTTTAATTATAGACACTCTAATAGATGTGTAGTGGTATTTTATTACTGATTTGATTTGCATTTATATGATTAATTTTGTTGAGCATCTTTTCATATGCTTATTTGTTCTCCATATATCTTTTTGAAAGAGGTGCCTGATTAATCTTTTGCCCATTTTTAGAGGGGAGTTTATTCTCTTGGTTAAGTGTTCTGGAGACAAGTCCTATGTAAGAAATATGATTTGCAAATACTTTCACCCATATCATACTTAATCTTTTCATTTCCTTAATAGTCTCTTTCACAAAGCAGAATTTTAAATTTTAAATTTTAATAAGGTCCACTTTACCATATTTCCTATATTGGATGTGCTAGGTGTCCTACTAGGAATGCACTTTTGGTGTCACATATAAAATTATTTGCCTAATCTAAGGTCATTCTGATTTTTTCCCTGTTTTCTTCTAGAAATCAGTTCTATGATAAATTTTGAGGTAATATGGTGTGCTGTACACATTGAGTATTTTGGTAGATGGTGTGATGTACACATTGAGGTTTATTTTGGTTTCTTGGCATATTAACATCTAACTCTTCCAGAACTATTTGTTGAAAAGTCTACAAGAATTTAAAGGTCGACCTTAAGTACTCAAATGCAGACACTCTGACCCTGTGCTCATTTAAGTGACCTGACTCACTGACATAGTCACACTCAACGACTTGTAGGCTTAAATTCCAGAATAAAACCCAGGGTATGGGCTTTGGAGTTAGTCCAACTTAGTTATGAATCCAGGCTCCACACTTAGTAGTTTAGTAACCTGCAAGAATTTACTCATTTATCTTTTTGCTATTCTATAAATAAAGTTAATGCTAAAAAAGAATACAGCTAGAAAGAATGCTTAGAAAGAATACAGTCAATGTCATTTTTCTACTCTACTTTTATTTCGCTTATTAAAAATAATTATCCATATAGTTTTACTACTTGCTCATTTTATTATGACAAATATTTATAACAAATTTCTAAAATACAGTTTTTTAAATAAAAATAATTTATTGTGTGGTAAGGAATTTAATTTTTAGATACATGGAAAGGAAGAGAAAAATGGAAGGGAAACTTTTTTTTTTTAATTCCAGATTCCACAGAAAAGTGAACATACTAAAATTCCTTATGTCATAGTTTTTCTTAATTCTTCTATATCCCCTTAGAAAGAATGCACTGATTTTGAATTACAGTCCTTTAGTACATTATACAAATTTCTAGCCTTACAAGTTTCTTCTACTTTTGTGTTTTTCCACTAAGATACACAAGATGATTAAGGGTATTGAATATGTAGAGCACCATGTTAGGCAGTAAGGATACAAGAGTAAAACATGGAGTTATACATTAGTAAACCATGGTGTTCTATTTAGGAGACTCTCACCCCTACTAAACAGATCTTGAGTAGGCACTGGTTTTTCCATGACTGCATCCTACTGCAATGTGTGCCTGATTTTTAATGGTAGCAAACATCAGAAGTGGCTATTTTGATGAACAGAGAGTTTCTTTAATGGGTTTTAATAGGGAATTCAACATTGTTTTCCAGTCTTAACTTGTCTTTGTAAATGTCCAGGCTGGCCAAAGTTTTATGATAGTGTACTGGATGAAGTTTACCACTAAAAGGGAATGCAGGACTAGAAATTTAATGAATTAACAAATGTTCAGGGAAGTTACCTGCATAAACATAATGTAGTGGTAAAACAGAGGAAAAAGCATCAGTAACGAATGAATTTTTGTCTCTCCTTTGTTTCCTACCTTTTACATACAGCCTTTTTCTTTTGAGAAAGTTCATGTACTCTCTCACTTTAGAATAATTTACCTATCTAAGAAAATATTGTCTAGTTGTTGGACTTTTTATATAGCCTCTTTAGTAATAGGCTTTCTGAAGTTCTGTGTTTATATCTTGTTAACATGGCTAAATATAAAACTTTCTCCAAAGAAAATAGTTCCTAAAACTTCTTTTCTTGAAAAAGAGAAAACACATTAGGTTAAAAGGACTGAGTTCCCTAACTTTTTGTTCAACAGCAACTAGCAGTGATTATTGTGTACCAATAGACATTGTGCTGAGTGCCAGGAATATAAACATGAATTAGACACTGTTCATATCCTCTGAAAGCTTACAAGTGGATTTATGAAGCTCGAAGGGAAAGTCAGTAGAGCAAAGGGGAATGACAACTAACCCAAATAGGAATATCTGGGTAGGATTCCTGAAGGGTGAACAAGAAGTAGCTCAGTGGTGACCGAACAGGAGTGAAGAAGCAATGGGAAATGAATCTCAGGTAATAGTTATAATGCATAATATAAGTTATAATGCATAGAATAAGGCTCGGAAAGGGTTTCACTGATTAAAAATAAAAAGCATGGAAAAGTTGTAAAAGCTGATGTTGAAGATTTCAACAAAAATCAGAATCACAAAGGACTTTCATCTGTGCAAAAACTGGAACTTTATTGTGGAGTTTGGGATCCCTAAGAATTTTACATATAGGATGATGTTATTAGATTTGCCTTTGCAAAGGCAATTTTAGCAGCAGTGTGGAGAACAACTTGTAAAGAGGGGGGGAAAGTCAGGGAAGAAAGACACTTAACAAAGCAAATGTGAAAACCTACATGGAAATTATAAAGTCTTGAATTGAGCTAGTGGCTCTGAGGAAGAAGGGAAGTGAATTGAATATATGAGACATTAGCAATTTTAATATATCTGATACTAGTTGAATATACAAGATGAAAAAGAATTGTGGACTCAAGTTTGGAGGATGATGGTTTCATTCAACACAAAAGAGAGACATGAAAAATATTTTGGAAGAAAGGAGTTCAGTTTTATTTATGTTACAGGAGATGATAGAAGATTTAAGTGGAAATTCCTATAAAACTTTTAAATAAATTTGGATTTCATAAGAAAGGTTAGAATATGAAATGTAGACTTAAAACAAATTGGTATATGCATATATGAAGGGACAAGAGTAGCCTGGACATTTACATAACTTCTTTAGTGTGAAGGAAGAATAGAAGATATGAAATACAAATCTGAAGCTGAACAAATTTAGCAATAGGTAGAGAAAGCACATTTCATGAAGGAAAAACTAAGAAGTGGAGTCAGAGACATAGGAAGATGATCAGGGAAGATGTTCCCAGAGCAATGGATGGCATAGTAATAAAGAGGTAGTGAACACTTAGGGCTATTGGATTTGGGTTAGGGAAGGATTTTGCTACCATGACAAAAATGCCATCAGTAAAACTGAAGGATTCCAGAAAGACAGGTTACATGAATACAGTAAGAAATGAGAAGTCAGAAATTAGAGAGAGAGTGAGAACAGATGATTCTGAGAAACTGAAATGAAGGAAAGAGAAGTAATGGTAGTTCATAGAAAGCACAGTGCTAAGAAAAATAGGATTTTATAAATTAAATGCTTTTCCCATGGGTAAATTGCTAGTAGAATGGCCTGAAGAAAGGTTTGAAGATGCTATGGACAAAATGATTATATAATCCACAGTTACACATGTAAGAAATAATCCTAGATGAATGACTTCCATTTAACTTTAACTTTAATGGAGGGCAGGAAGCAAAGATGAATAAAAAATTACCTTCATTTGCAATAATGAGTCTGGCCTCCATTTTATTTTTGAAGAGAAAGAGTCATGTGATGAGAGGGAAAGTAGAAATGGGAAAAAGATGGGGTAGAGGCTTGAGGACTTAGAAAGTTTTGACATAGCTAATGGGAGAAAATGAAAGATAGTTGATAAAGATCACAAAAAAGGATTAGTAGATACAGCAAGGAAGAACTGAGAATCGGAAACAAATATTTAGAGTCCTAAAGTATGAGGAGAGAAGGCAAATTACCATATGACACTGGGATTAAAATTTTCCATATGGTACAAGGAAAGAAAGACAAATCATTTGAGGGTACTATCAAGGAAAATTAAAATGCTCTAGAATAGAGAGAATACAAATTGAGTAGAAGAGGGAACCAAACTTTTAGGAGAAAGCAGATGTATATCAGGGCTACTGAAGTCAACCTAGTGTACAAATAGTTGGGATGGAGTGCTTGGGTGGCTCATATGCTTGGGTATCAGACTTGTAGTTTCAAATCATCATGAGCTCAGACTTGTGAGACTCCACTTGGTATGGAGTCTGCTTGTGATACTCCATCTCGCTCTGTCTGCTCCAGCCCACTCACACTCATACTCTATATCTCTCCCAAATAAAATAAACAAAACAATCCTTTTAAAAAATATAAATAAATAAATAGGGAGAAAGACTGACCCAGGTGGAAGAAGATCATCAGCTGACATTAGTGAAGGATACAAAGTGACAAAACACCCAAATATGTAGAGTTGAGTTTTCATTGTTGTATGGTTATTGTTGTTTTGACATTGTTACTATTTTTGGTTTGATTTTGTAAGTTTATGTTTTTTTTTTAAGATTTTATTTATTTATTTGAGAGAGAGAGAAAAGGTAAGCACAAGGAGGGAGAAGAGGGACAGAGAGAAACAGACTCCTAGCTGAGCAGGGAGCCAAACGTGGGGCTCAATCCCAGGACCCCAAGATCATGACATGAGCTGAAGCCAGATGCTTAACCATCTGAGCCACCCAGGCACCCCTATGTGTTTGTTTCAATAAATCTTTTTTTAAATCTTTTTTGTTAAAGATTTTGTTTATTTGACAGAGAGGGAGAGAGGTCACAAGTAGGCAGAAAGGCAGGCAGAGAGAGAGGGAGAATCAGGCTCCCCGCTGAGCAGAGAGCCTGATGCGGGGCTGGATCCCAGGACCCTGGGATCATGACCTGAGCTGAAGGCAGAGGATTAACCCACTGAGCCACCCAGGTGCCCCTCAATAAATCTTTTAATCTTAATAAAACTATTGTTTGGAAGTTACATAATGATGATAAAAAATGTATTTCCAATTGTCATTATGTGAAAAACCAGTGAATAGCCATGATAGCTTCAGGACAAGAAGTTTTCTAGAGAATCAGATTTTAGCTAAGAAAGAAGTAGAAGAATTTGGGATTTACATAGGAATGGATTTCAAAGAACACAGCTGAAATATTTTGAAGGGAGAGAATAAAACTAAGCTAGGAGGGATCGTCAAAAAATAGGTATCACAGAATAGGTTTCCAAGAGTGCAGTCCATAGGTGATAGGTGGATAAGTTAGCTGTAATAGCTGGTTATCAAAGCAATTCAGCTTTCTTCTTCTGGGCACATGGCAGGATATTTGTTTTCTATTCCTTTTTTTTTTTAAGATTTTTATTTATTTATTTGACAGACAGAGATGACAAGTAGGCAGAGAGGCAGGCAGAGAGAGAGAGAG